>JANHGN010018476.1:0-20036 GCA_024605025.1 Megaceryle maxima
TCTGGCCCCGCTCCAGCAGGTCCCTGTCTCTGCTGTGCTGAGGACTCCAGAGCTGCCCCAGCACTGCAGGGGGGTCTTCCCAGAGCCCTGGGAGCAGAGGGGCAAGATCCCCCCCTCCCTTGCTGCCCACACTGCTGGGGGTCCAGCTCAGGGTGCCAGTGGCTGCTGTGCTGCCAGAGCACAGGGCCAGCTCAGCTCCAGCTGCTCAGCCTCCAAGTCCAGTCAAAGGAGATGGGAATTTAGGGGCCAGTGAGCACAGGGCAGGGGGAGGCAGGAGAGCAAGGCCACAGGGGTGAGTGCTCCAGTGAAGAGCGGCCCAAGATTAACACCAACCGCTGCTGCACGGAGGGGTTGTGGGGAAGGGCAGACTAAGCCCCCCCGCACCCAGCTCAGGCTGAGCCCATCGCGCTGGGACTCTGCCTCTGGGATGGATCCTGCTGGGAAGCTGTGGAGAGCTCAGGAAGGTGCCTTCCCCCTCCAGAGGCATTTTCCAAAAGCTGCTGCAGCCCCAGCACGCACTGGGAGCCGCTCGATGGGAGCGCTGCTCTAAAGCCCCGTCGGTCACACCATAGATCCGCAAACAGCGGCACGCACGAGGGTCAGCAAACTGAACTCCAGCGCTGCACCACAGCCCGGCACCGAGGGAATGACTTCCTCTGACTCACACCGTGAGTCACTGCTGCAGCATTTGTTATTTGTACTAATTATTCTTTGCTTTATATGCTCAAAAAAAGGCACCTCTCCCTCCTCCTCCAGCTTTTCCTGCGGTGACATTTCAGCAGCCCTAAAACGCAAGCCGTCTCTTAGCAGGAGACGGCTTCTCCTGGAGACCTAACACAATGATTAATTCTTCTGGCGTTTTCGCTTCCTCTCGCGCAGGAGCGTTAGCAAAACAGACAGAGGGATGCTCAGAGTCTGAAGGTGGTGGTGAAGCCTGGAATGTCCTCAAATAGCTTCTCTCTCAATGCTCAGAGGGGAGCTGCAGACTGAGCCACTCTGGAACGGCACAGGATGGGGCAGCAGAGCCATCAGAGCCTGGTGCAATCAAGGCCAGGCCAGGCCAGGGAGTGCTGCAGCAGGGCACAGACCTGGGACAAAGGTGAGCCTTGCAGGGTTCCTGAACAGCCTCAGCTGCTGGAGAAGTCAGAGAGCCTGCTCTGCAGAGAGGCCAGGCAATCCACTGCCAAGGGAGCAGGCAGCAGGCACGCAGGGTACCAGGGCTGGAGTCCAGGACAGAGCTGTACCCTGGGGGAGTGGGAAGGAGCAGAAAGGAGCAACTCCATGGAGCCTTTACCAGCCACCTGAGCTACTCCAGCTCCTGCAGAGCAGTTGGCTCCTATCATCCATTTGGTTACAGGGGCCTCAGGATATCCTGCAGAACAGGAAAGGTCTGCAAAAAAACACACCTCCCCGCCTGCCTCTGCTCCCTTCCTGGCTTGGTCCTGCCCAGGAGGGAAGCAGCCTCAAACCTGCCTGGCAGATGACAACGGAAGAGCTCAGCTACATTGACTGCTGCTGCTGGTAAACCTGCCAACAGGCTTACTGAGGAGAGCCCACAGGGTCTGGAAATTTCAGGACCAGCTCCCTCTGAGGGCATTTCTGAAATCCCAGTAGCCTGGGATACCACAAACCAACAACTCTGATCTCCAGCAGAGCTGTGTTCAGCATTCTAGAAGCTCCTCTCACAAAAGCAAACACAACAGACTTTCAACACTCTAGTCAAGTTCAACTGGATCAGGGCAAAAAACACCTCCAAACAAACCCCCCAAACGAAGCTACAGTCACTGCCCTGATGAACAGGACACCCCCTGCCTGCTCAGCTACTGCCAGCACAAAATGTAGCCCACTAGCAGAGTTCACTGAAGAGAAACCTCCTGAAGTACCCAGGCAGACAGACCCTGCACCTGCTTCCAAAAGCCCCACGCACTGAAGAGAGTTAAAAAGCAGAAGGACATCAGGGAAAGCTCCTCTCTGCCAGACTTCTGCTTAAGGCCTCTGCTGGAGACAAGACAGAGCCCGAGCAGGCTGCTGCTCTGGCCTGCTGGGATCGTTCCTTTCTTTCTAAGTAACTCCTCTCAGTTGGCCCAGAAGCCACCTCGGGGGTCAGTAATTCCCTCCTGGAAGCAAGCAGCGGCTGCAGCAACTGCTCCTCTCTGTGCACAGCCTGGAGTAAATTGATGTGGTGGGATCTGGACCAACTGCCTCTTAGGCTGAGGGATTTACCTGCAGCTTAAGTGAACCTTTAGGATCAAGGTTCAGACAGGGGAAACAGAACAGCTGGTCTGCAGTCAGCCTTGGTTAGGAATGGGTGGGGAGTGTTTAACCAGCTCTGAAGTTCAGCCTAGCCTTAAAAAAAAAAAAAAAAAAAAAAAAATTCACACTCACTCCTTCCCTCCACAACTTCCCAGTTGGAAAAGAGAAGTCTCATCACTGGACACTAATTAAGAGGCTCTCACAGAAGACAGGTTACATAGGGCAACAGAAATAGGTGGCTTTCATTTAGTGTCAAGAGCCACAAAGAAATGAAACCACTGTTAAGCGTGGGGCCGTGAACTCCCCCGAGGAGCGAAGGGGGTTCCCTACCACTGAGCACGTCCGGGCTGATGTAGGCAGGGCTCCCTCGCTGGTCCTTCAGCAGGTCATCTTCACTCACCAGGTGCTTGCCGAGACAGAAGTTTGTTATGGTTATTCGATGAGTCCTGGGGAGAATCAGAAGGCATTGGTGAGCAAGGGCCACCCTGCGCGAGCCAAACGGCACAGAGGGAGGAAGGTCACACAGAACAGAGGTGTGTGTCTGCGGGGCTCTTTGGGAAGCTTGAGGTGCTGGGGAAGAGACAAGCAGAGCTGTACTAACAACTCCATCCTGACGGGGAGGGATTCCACAGCTGTCAGCACAGCTTTCCAGGGCTCTTACAGGGGGAGTAAGGGGTCTCCTTTACAGCTACAGGCAATGTCTGCAGCCAGCCCAAGCGGCACTGGTGAGCGTGGCTGCAAGCACAGGGTGCTCAGGTAACCTGCCCACCTGCAGCTGCCTTCTGGCCAGGCTCCCAGGAGCATCCGAGCCCGCGGCAGCGGCACCAGGACCTGCGCTTTCATGCTTGCTGACCATCGTGGGGCGTGAATATTAACAAAGTAGAAGCTTATTTTCACTGCTGCTTCTCCCCTGCTCTTCCCAACTACCTTCCCTAAAGGCATCTTCTCCACACACCATTTTCTGGAAGCTGAGGGAAAATGCCCTGCAGCAGGACAGCCCCAGGCCCGCCCTCCTGCGCTGTGTGTCACCAGCAGACCAGCTACAGGACCTTTGACTGGGTTCAGTGCAACCACTTTTGCATTACCCAACAGTCCCACAGCAGGAGTCTGCTTTCATGTGAAGAACAGTCCTGCAGATCGGGTAAAGTACACAGAACAGAGGGAAGTCCAATCAATACCCAAAAAATCCTCCTTCAAAAAAGGTGAGAACTGCAGGTACACGCAA
Organism: Megaceryle maxima; assembly: GCA_024605025.1. Lineage (NCBI taxonomy): Eukaryota > Metazoa > Chordata > Aves > Coraciiformes > Cerylidae > Megaceryle > Megaceryle maxima. Next base: position 3,479 of record JANHGN010018476.1, read on the forward strand.
TTTCTCTGTTGAGATACCTCTACTTCTCTAAGGTATTGCCAGCTCCAATTAATTTTACCAGGGGAAGTGAGCTCATTACAAAGTTACTACCACGTATCATCTTCCATGTCACTCGGATCGTTTTGATTTTAACACACAACTTAAAGGACTGAACAGAAAAGCACAGTCTAGAAGATTTCTATATTCTTGAACAGTATTACACAACTAGAGCCTGAGAGCATGAATTAAGTCAGTCAAAATAACAAAAAAATATTTCCAGCAAATCTAACAGACAAGTGAAATAAAACCAAGTGTGGGTTGGCAACGGAGAGCTGATTATTAAAAAAGATAGACTTGTGTTTAAGAAGTGTTAGCTTCAACTGTCGAGAGACTTGCCTGGCTGAACAACAGTCTGCAGGATTTGCTGGAGATTTAAAAGACTAAGTGTTCTGAAGGACACTAAAATGTTCAGGGTTGCTTGGTTTAATTTAGTCACTGAAATTTGATCTAATCTGTAATCACCCAGCTACTGCACTAACTGACTGGAGACCTTGTGCAGCTTTAACATCGTGCAGGGGACAATGTCTGAGGGATCTTCATCAGCCCAGGGCGTGATGTGCCTGTTAGGACTTGGCAGTGATACGCAGCTACCTTCGCTCCCCCCGCAGCAGAAAAGACCTGGCTCTTCTGTGAGCATGGCTGGAACAGAACAAACGTTTCTGATCAGCCCAAGCGGCTGGTCCTCTCCATGGTGATCTATTCTTACACCTCACCCACCCTTTCATGACTCACTGCTGTAGAGGCTACAGATTCTCCTCACCAAAGCTGATGGCCTCGCTAGTAAGAAGCAAAAAACGTAGCACACAATACCAAAAAGGACTTTGGTAAGTGTGTTCAGAGCTACAAACATCTCCCCCCTTCCTGCTTGTGGGGTCCCCTTGTGCAGCTCTACCAGTGGGATGCTCCACTCCACACTTTGCCCAGAGAAGAAGAAAAGCTCTCAGGGAGATCCTTTAGAGCAGCGACCTTTGTCTGCCTCCTCCTAGGAAGGAGGATCAGAGGCAAGCAGAAGATAAGAGATTTATTTTAAAGCAGCTCTGTAGAAATGACCTAAACCAACTCAGAAGTGGTCCTGAAAAGCAGCAGCTGCTCTGTGTGTGTGTGTGTGTGTGGGGGGGGAACGACACCAAGATGTTCAACCTCTGCGTGTAAAATCCGTTTGCTTTCAGACATTATTAGGGAGAGGAAAGAAGCAAGTGGTGACCGCAGAAAACCTGCATGTTTTGTGGAGACTCTGGAAGCCCACAGACCTAAAGCCTTCCAGTTTTATACTCATTCCACAGAAAACCAGACAGTGTGAAAAGACAAGGAATTCCACTCATTCTTCAAGTAAGGACAAAATATTTAGCCAGTAATGTAATACTGAAGGACACAGCAGAACATCTGAGCTGAAGCCAGCTTGCCAACTACATAACTACACAACCCAAGACAATGAAAACACTCCAAGGAGCCACCATGCAAAGCAGAGGCTACTGCCAGCTGCCTCTCGCTTGTGCTGAGCTCCTGCCCCACGGCCACCACTCGCTCAGCCCCGGGAGGGCCGGGCCCTCCTGCGCCTGCGCTGCCTCCCAGACATCTCAGCTGTCGGGGCGTTATGAACTGAGGCTCACATCAAACCAGAGTGGGAACAAGGAAGCTATTTCAAGCACAAATGCAGACCAGACAGAAGAACTTTTGTTCAGATAAGTAAATATTTTACGGCTAGTAAAAACACAGCTCTGCAACGGGCAAAGATCTAACACTGCTGGGATTCCAGTAGCGGCTGCAGCATCGGGAATCCCGGCAGCACGATGGAAACCGACTTACATGAACAGAAACACTTGCCACGTTTTAATTCTTTTTCTAAAAATATATATAAAGTAAGTATTTCTCTTGCAGGTTCCTGAATTACTATAAAATTTAGCTTTCAGAGGTTAGAATCCAAACAGAAGTGCTGATGTGGGGTCACTAAGCCTGGTGGAAGAGTGAACTATCTAGGTTGGCCTCAGTTCAGTTTTGGAGATTAACTCCTATAACTTGGAACTGGGTTTGCATTTTTGCACAGCCTGCTTCCAGTTCTCTCACCCTCCTCTCAACGAGGGCTGCCTGTGATTGTTTCTACCAGAAATCTGCTTCAGGGAAGGAACACCAGACAGCAGCCAGAAGAGCAGCTCTCCAGCAGACTTACCTTTTGTTTAGCACCATGTTTCCTAGTTTCAAGTCTCTGTGCACAATATTTTTCTGTAAAATATATAACATCATAACATGAGCAAAAGCACATTTGTTACAGAGTTAGAAGTTCAATGCTTGCACAAAAGCACCAAGTATCCTTTGAAATCATGTCATCTTTGCTCTCAGAGATAACGTGCATCAAGGTTTTAGGGCTGCATCCCAGGTACTTTGTGCACTTCATTTTCAGTTCTGCTCAGAAGGACAGACCAAGGAAATTTGCTACTTTAAACACACAGACAGACTTGACTGAAACTAAGAGACCTGAAACTTAAGTGTCCCGGCCCAGTAAGACCAGTATGATGAGCATTCCCTCAAAAGCTGTATGCTTCCCTGCTCTGCCAAGGAAGGATGGGTGTGCCTTGTCACAGGGTAGGGAGTCAGACATCAGCAGAGTCTATTTTCACTGCAGTAATTTCATTGATCTCAAACTTGTGGCTTGAGGCTCTGATCTCAGAAATCAATTCTTACATTGTGATTTATTTTGCTTCAAAATGAAATAGCTTGAACTGTTTCCTGCGTTTGATTAACCACTGTTCTCCTCTTCGAGCACCCCTTTCTGAGGTTAGAACGCTGCGGTTCACCTGATCTGCACTGTGTCCAGCTGGCCCCTCTCCACAGTCAACAAACGCTACGTTATCATCGAGAAGCGGGCAGGGCAGGGCACGCTCTTTATGTCTTGAAGCACGAGGTCTCACACAGAGCATTGTTATAGGGAAACAGCTGAAACATCCATCCTCTGTAACCCTGCTCTGCCTGCACCAGGAAGTTTTCAAACATCTATTGTGCTAACGTGGGAAAACCATCCCTTCCAGAGCTGAAAGGGGTAGCAAAGGTCTCACCTTATGTAATGCTTCTACCACTCGTACCACGTCATAAAATATCACCACCGTCTCCCGCTCGCTGAGTCTCTTCTCTTTAATAACATAATGCTGCAGATTGATCAGATCCGCTGTTTTGTCACTGAAATCATGAGCACAGAGACAGTCTAACACAAGACAAATGCGCTTCTTCATTTTTCTGACCATCCTGTTGGCTTCTAGATCTTCTATAATTTCACAAGCTCGGTCCTAGAGGGAGGCAAGCAAACGAGCAGTAGTTCAGCTATCTGGGTATACAGACAGAGCACCAGAGAACACATAACTATGTGCTGATCTCAAAATAAGCAAATGCAGTCAAAGTGCTTCACGTTTGCCCAAATTGGGATCTCTACTTGGAGAAGCTGGAGAAAGTCTGTGCTGTTTGGCTGCGTGTACGTCAGCACTGATCCCCTTTATATACACACAGACACCTTTAGAGAAAACCGAGAAAAACCCAGCGGTGGAACAGGCTCTCTGGATACCAGGGATCCAACACATCATTAATGTGAAGAACCAAAGTCTCAGACACCACGAGCAGGTCTTCCATACCAGCAAACAGGACACTGCTGAGCTGGACATTTGGCTTATTTCAGAGGTAGTAAGGAAGGCCTCAAGCAAAAAGTCTGTTGGCAAAATTTAACCAGCAAGCACAGCTATGCCAACATCCAAACCAGTGATTCCCATGAGCATATCACATCCGTATCAGTGCTGAAGGGGTTAACAGCAACACAACTCACACAAGACTTTGATCACACATTGACTAGTTTAACTCGATGAAACTGTTTCCTGGCAATTTGTCCCCTCTTACAAGCAGTCACAAGCCAGTGGAGAGACTGGAGAGCATAAATCCAGTTCTAAAGGGTGCTCTATGGGCGTAAATTCATTTGACAGTGAAGCAGCTGCTTTCCTCTTTGAAGGGGATGCTACTGAGTGCCTGTCCCATCTCTGAATGCTCACATTTCCCAAACCCTGTTACATCCCAATTAACTCTCAAAAGCCCCTGCCCCAGCCTCGCTTGGTTGAAGCGGCAGCGGTCAGTCTCGGCGGTGTGCTGGTAATTGTTTAAACACCGGAACGGGGTCGGGACAAACTGTACGTTAAACAAAAGCATCTCGAGCCAGCAGCAATGACTGGCATTCCCCCAGCCGTACCTGGAAGAGCCCATGATGATGCACCACTCCTTCCTGGTTGTGGAGCAGGGAAAGGAGAGAATACTCCGTGTGCAGCAGCATCTTGCCCTGTCGTTCCTCCTGGGTTTCTATTCCTTTTTCACCCCTTTCTTCTAAGGTGAGAATCTTCAGGAAAAGGGAAGAGGCCTTTACAGCTCCCAGAAAAACCCAGATGCCCCCAGACCTCTCACATTTGAGGTATTCATGCGTGTTTAACAGCTGATGCATTTGCTCTGATGTTTGCACCCTCGCCACGAACCTGGCTGAACCGCTGTCTGTGCAGAGCGCACAGCATGAGCTTCACCAGCACAGAAAAGCTGCTCAGGTGGCTTTCTGCAAATATCCCAGGTGATTTTTCCCACTGGATCTGCCCCCGTTTCAGGCACAGCGGAGCAGAGCAGAAGGCTCCAGGAGAGAATCACAGCAGGCACAGAAGCCTCATCTCAGGGCTCACCTCCACACAGATCTACTCCTGGCAAGACTGCCCATGGAGGGGAACTTCCAGCAGCCGTTTCTGGCAGTGCAGCAGCTCAGCCCACACCACCCGCCACTGCGAGGGCATCTGTCACCAGAGCCCTGCTCGGAGAGCCCTGGAGATCTGGAAGCCCTGCAGTTTGCTTACCTTCAGCTGGTAAAAGTCATCGGTCCCATCCTTTCTTGCCAAACACTGAACAATACTTGGCACGGGAGAGTTACCTAAACGTGGACCTAGCAGCACAAAGCAAAAACAGACTTGTTTTCCTTTAAGCACCAATGACTAATTCAGGGTTACATCAGTCTGCAAGTGCCACGCAGTTTACAGGAGTTTAAACCAAGTTCCCTTTTTTTCAGGAGACTAAGTGCATTTCCACAAATTACCATCTAAAGAAAGGAAACGGTACTGAACTCTGAAAGCTTTTTGGACAATCTTTCGTTTGTTCTCTGGAGAAATATTTAACCCGAGCCCACACGGGGCACAAGCTGTTCTCAGAAATTCAAATTTCTGCATGCCCGAACCACACGGCTTTTACATCTGCCAGCAACACCCATGGCAACTGCTGCTGCCACACCTCGGAGCCCGGCTGCCACCTCTGCAGGGACGGCTCAGGAACGATCAGTCCACACTGCACCTAACGCAGTCTCTGCTCTTCAGTTTACATCAACCAGCTTCCAACTGATTATCCACTGCTTCCCACTGTGAAGCCCAGGATGCTTTTCACTAGTTCTGCACTAACAACTATTCTAGCAACTCTCAGAAGCTGGCAGAGTGGTCTTGCCTTGGCACGTGCTGCTTGTAACGATCACTAGTGCATTATTGAGTTGCCTGCAGGCTGATTTGCCAGCATATTCCAGGCAAGCAGCATTGAGCATCCGCCTGGAGCTCTGACCAAAGAGCCCCCTGCATGAATTTGCTCTTTAACAGAGTTTTAGAATGTCATTTAAAACCAAGGAAAGGGTAGAAGCAAGGGCTGGTGCCTGCCTTGCTGTCTCGGCATTACCCGTCTCCTCAGCTCAAGCGGCTGCAGAAGCTCCAAGGGCTGCTGCTCTGCTACATCAAGCAAATTGCATTCCGAGGTGAGACGCTAAATTACACACCTGCTTTGCCTCATTTTATAGCACCTTTTATTTTCAGTTTTGCAATCAGGAGCTACCTTGAAAACCGAAGAAGAAAACCCTCCCTGCTTACCAAGTATGAAAGGCCCCGCTCTCTTGGCATTATTTCCAGAAATCCCTGTACAAAGAGCTTTTGCCTTAGTGGATGTTTCCCCAGCTCCTCTGTCTGATGCTCGCCGCTTCATCCTTGGCTCTTGAAAGAGAAAGAAGATCACATTGGATGAGCAACTGAGTTAATTTCTCATGCTATTCCTTATTTTGCACTGGAAGGCTTTCACCTACTGATGCACTCGTGTCTCTGCCTACTTGTGTTTCTAGAGAAAAGCCACAGCTTGTCACTGAGCCCTGCTGGGGGCTGGAGGCTTAATGTGTTTCTGAAGGTATAAATCAGCCTCATTATTCAAAGCAACATTTCCTACAACAGTTGTTTGAGAGACATAGTGGGAACAAGTCAAAATAATTAAAGCTTGTTTTACAGCAAAAACAAGTTTGCAAATTAACATATTCCAAAAAAACTCTGCAAGAAAATGCCCAAGTTATCCCTCCGTAGAGATGTCTGCTCCTGATCAGGCTACGGACTCCTGCAGTCTCCCTCCCAGGGAAATCCCACCAGGCACCGCAGCCAGCTCACCCAGTAACCCGGACGGCTCCAGTCTGCTCCTCAAAGAGCCAAGAACACACAAAGCTTAACTGACTGTGCAAATGAACATCTCCCACCTCTTCCAGCAAGGGCAGAGAAGACAGAAGCACGCAAGCTGTTGTGAGATTCGGTTAATTTAACAACGATTTTTCAAAACCTTATTTTCAGTCTTAAAGCAAATCCCCCCCCCCCATTGTACCTCTTTAGGCTCCAACCTTTTTATTACCTCTGTCTACATCCAGTGCAGCTGAAACTTGGGAGTCCAAGATGTAAAACTCTAACACTTCAGTCTCTGTGCACAGGAATAGATGGCTTTGTTTGGCATTACCATGCTACTGCCTGCCTTTAATGGCTAATCCCATAGCAGAAGGCACCCTGGTGCCCACACGTGTGCTCTTTGCGTGGAGTGGAAGTGCAAGAGAACGATTCCATCCAGTAAATGTGAATCTCACGCTTTGCATCCGTGCATTTATTCAAGGTCTTCACATCACTACAGTTCAGCACAAACAACTAAAAGCTTGACTAACTCCTACTTATAAATTCAAGCCTTTGTGACTAAAACACTTCTTCCCCAAAGGAAAGTCTGGTTTCAGTTCAGCAGGAAAAGAACCTCCTGCGTTTGCTGCCCGGCCGGGCTTCACGCGCCGCATGTTCCCTGCAAGCATCAGCCAGCTCTGTCACACCAAAGGTTTGCTTCCAATGCTCCTCCTCTTCACCCTTATCTCTTGGAAAAGAGTTTCAGCGACTATCACAAATATCTAGATATTAAATGCCATGCTCTACCATTTCACAGGTTTTTATGGGGGGGAGGGGAGGGCAGGCGTGGGGAAGAGGAGGAACTGAGCACAGATCCATTTTCCCACCCTGAGCAAGTCAAAACCAAGCCTCAGACAACTTCTCTAAGAGGTTACTACAGCAGACTGGGAAAACATGGTTAGGTTGCCCTTATTTGTTTTTAAAAAGTCCCAGTGTTTCGCCACGTAAGAGACTGATAAATCACCACACTTTGAATGAAGTTTACCCTCTGGCAGTCCCACCCTCTCTGTGGCCACAAGTGTGATCTCACTGCATTAATTCACCCAGCAGTACCTGTCACCAAGATCAGAGATAGCAAGAGAGATAAGGCAGAAGTCTCAGAGCAGACTTTGCATCCCCACACCACCGACTGCCACCAGCCGTTCGGATCTCAACAGAGAAGCGTCACCAGGCACAGAGAGCTGAACAGAACAAAGTCCTGAGCCGCACACAGCCCTTGTTCTGTTAGCTCTGCATCCCTGACCTAATATTTGATTGTGCTTTATAAAATTCTCCGCTCCTTGCAACATCGTCATCCCTGCTGGAAATGTATGAGTAACATTTCCACTGGAGAAACCCCACTGCACAGAAACTCTGAGATAATGACCATTGCACAATCCGAGCCAGATGGGAATCACTGGTGCAAACAGCGTTATCGTAAACAAAGTAATCTGAGCACTCACGTAGTTCAGCATCAACTGTATCTTTACTCTTCTTCCAAACTAGGTTTTCCAACGTCTCAGGAGACAGGAGTCATCACCCTGGAGAAGGCTGGATGGTCGAAAGGTCGAGGACTCTGTAATGCGAAATGAGATACACTTGATGCTGTGGTTCTGGATTACTCTTGATTACGATAACGTGGTATGCACCAGAACTCCTGCAGCCTGGAACATCTGTGCTTAGTTTGGCTTAGAAAAGGTCTGAAGCTCCTGCTATCACGCAAGAGAATAAAAGGGCTCTTGAAGTTCAGTCCCCAAAGAGTCGGGGATGCACAGCCCTGCACAGCAAGACAAATAAGAGTGTCAGCGAGCTCAAAAGGCGTTTTGTGATGCGAGACAGACCTTCCGAGCAGAAACAAACACGTTCTCCACGTTGACCTCCGCCACACGGTACTAGCTTGCCCGGTTTTAACAGTATCTTCAACACACCCAAGTTACTGCCACAACAGAATCCTCACCTCTGGAAGCAATTTTTAATCACGGTGAGAGCTAATGCTTAAAGCCTGGACTTGAACAGAATAATTTCTGTAAAAGGCAAAGAAGAATACACTGAATTTTATTCTTCTCAAAACTCCACCTCAAGGTCATTCCTCTTTATAATTTGTATTTGGCCTCTTAAAAATAATCAAATTAATTCAACTTAAATTCAGTGCTACTTAACACTTCATCTGGTCCCACTAAAAAGACGACATTTAGGATTTAAATCAGACACACTCGAATTGAATCTGTACCCCCTCTACCAAATGAATCACAGAATGGTTTGGGTTGGAAGAGACCTTAAAGACCATCCAGTTCCAACCCCCCCGGTCCCGGGGGAGCTGCAAGACTGCCAAAAATCTTTCTGAATTAAAGGACCGAAGCTACGGACGCCTTGGCGAGGGCTGTTCAGAGCTGCTGCTCCGGGCAGCGGGATGCCCCAGGGCAGGCAGAGCCGTGCCGAGGGCACACAGCCACCTCCCCTGCCTGCCAGCGCCTTCACCGCGAGTCGTCTGGCGCTGGGAGCGAGTGGAGGTGCCCCAGCACTACCCCTGCTCAAAGGGCATCCACCGGCTTAAAGATCACAGCTCCGTCACAGAATACTTGTAAAAGCATGCCAGAAAAGCACCAGTATAAACCAGTACACAGCTATTAAAGACAATCCCGTGCTGCTCATGGCACTGTCTACCCACTCTCCTTGCTCCCTGCTCAGTTCCTGCAGCATCACACGGCAGCGAGGGCAGCAGAGCCCCACACAGCTCTGGGGAGCCCTCAGCAGCACCCAGAGTGTTTACAGGTGAGCGCTTCGGGTTCCTCCGAGACTGGAATGAAGGACAGTCGGACGGAAGGAAGGTCCCTGAGCAAAGGAACAGCTGCTGTGAGAAAGCAGGAAGATTGTTCCCTTTTTGGCACATTGTGTAACCCCAAACAGAGCGAGGAAATTGGTCAAAAGGGCACGGACTTGTGCAAGCCTCCGGCAGAAGGAGCGGCACGCGCTAGGCACAGGACTGGAAACAGCATCCTGAGACAGGGCTTAAGGAAAACCTGAAACCAAGACCACCAGTGCGGGAGACTCCCCCTCCCTGCCCAGCCAGTGGGTGCTTTCCACCTACAAATTCATGTCAACTTGGCTTGAGCTGGGCTGATACAAAGCTCTGATTTCAAGCTAGTATTGCTCAGACACCAACAGCTGAGCTACATCCCACAAGAACAAGCTTTAAATAAGTTTTAGACAAAAGCCATAAACTGGACAGCTTGAAATGCCTCTAAGTGAAGACACGAGTCCAGAGCAGCCCTAGTGCTCAGACCCGGAGCAGGACCCCCTGCGAGTCGGGGGCCCCGTCCCACGAGCAGCATGTGGGGAATCAGTTTAACATCGGCTGGATCCGTCTCAAGAGAGCATCCGACACTTCAGCACAGAACAGGAACAAACCCACTTATCTCTCAAGCCACTCCATCCTAGGGACAGGACCGTTAGATACTGGTGTGGTGGGTTTGTCACCTCCTCCCCATAACCCAAACTGTACAAACCGAGTCGAACCAGCCCCAGTCCCTGCCCCACCATCTGTAACAAAACCAGTCTCTCTCGCACAGACAGTGAAGTTACAGCTTTAGCACAAAGATTCATTCCTTTATTTTAATGCCACGTGTGCAAATATCAGACCTCTTACTGGAGAAGGGTCTAAAGCTTCTTACTGCGCTATGACTTTAACAGATAATTTGGAGATCCAGATGTAATGTCTTTTAATTATGTAGCTTAAGGAAATTGGCTAATTCCCAAATTACTGCAATGATGTTCCAGTGCCCAGCACAACACCAAAGGAAAACAAGAGAGGAGGAAATGGAGCTTTTAATCAATGAAAGAACAAGCAGGTCCTGCTGTCCAGCAGCTGCAGCAGAAAACAAAAAAAAAAAAAGAAAAAAGTACCTCTGGGGTGTTAACAGGATTAGTCAGCAGCACAGAACCTAGGTAAAGCACTGGAGCAGCTGATACAACCCCCACAACATTCTTGGTTGTTTCATCCTGCAACCAGGGGCAAGATGGGATAGCTGGTGTTTACGCTTTCTGGTGTGATGACTGGCAACCCCGAAGGTGTCCTGCCCCACCACTGCAGCCAAGACAGTCCTGTCAGTTGTCCATCTCCCACCCCAGACAGACCTGTCACCCAAAGCCACTGCACTCCTGCCCAGCTCTCTCTTCTGGAAGCCAAAGGCTGCAGCAGCTGGGACAAAGCCGTAGACCCACTGCAAAGGTTTAAGTCCCACTCGCCCTGTCCATGCTCCTCCCAGCCAGCACAGGCCTCAGCTTTTGCAAAACTGAAGCTAAAACCAAATGATTCAAGCGAGCGGTACCAGGCTGCACCCTTCACCACCTCAGAAATGCAGTGGGCACCGTTCATCAGTGATGATTTATCAGAGATATTTAAGCCTGGCTCATGGCAAGCTCCAGCTCACAAGCAGCGATGCTGGACATGACCTAAAAAAAACTACACAAACATGAACACAAAATGAGTAAAAACTGGAGGACGGTCCAGCTCCCCGGCACGGGAACGAGCAGGTCGGTATTGCTGCGAGCAGCAGCAATCCCAGAGCATTGCCACACACCTTGCCCGGGCAAACCCAGCCAGGGACAGCTCAGACCCAAGTCATTGGTGCTCTCAAGGACAGAGTCTCAACTGCCATTAAACGCTTCCCTGAGAACAGGCAGAGTTGGGCTCAGCAGGCGTGCGGGGGAGTCACTGCTGGGGGATTACAGGGAAGGTTTGCCGGGCAGATCCCAAGCAAAGCAGGCACATGGGAAGGAGGAGCTGAGGCAGCCGAGTGTGGGGGCACCTGGGGGGGCAAAGCACCGTGGTATGTTCGCTGCACAGGGACGTGAACTCTATCAAAGGCTTTGGAAGTTTAACCGTTCTGTAAGAGAAGTAATAAAGAAAAAAAAAATGCCCAGGAGATGACTCAGAGCCACCAGTGCAAGCCATGTACCGCTGTGTGAGCCCTTCTGGGAAGGGAAGCCTTCTCCAGAAACAGAGCAGCCCTGACTCAGATTTCTTGGAAACATACGGAGACTCATTGAAGCTTCTTCCCTATGCAAGAAGGTCACTCAAAACCAAACATGGAGTTTCTCTGACCAAAGGAGAAGGAAGAATCCCGAGGGGCCGTGGCACCCCTGCGCTGTCAGAAGGCACCAGGTAAAGCAGGACTTTGGCACGCTTCACAAGCTGGGAGACACGAACACCTCTGGCAGCCCCTGCTGCACCGACCTGCTAGAAAACCTTCAACGGCCCCACTGCTGGTTGCTTTAACCCCAGGTATGTGAGCAGGGCACTGCCAGCACTCAGAGGCTGCGGTGCTGAAAGGGACCCCAGTACACCTTGCCCACACCCCATATCAGGAGCTGTGGTCATTTTCCAACTTCTCAGGGACAAAAAAGGCTTCTACAGGCTAAGTCATACATCAGGGAAAGCAAACTCCTTCCTGGCCCCCCCAGCAGCCAGGGAAACTCTGAAGCACAGGATTCCAGTAGCGTAATTACAGTGCGAGCAAGCAACGAGGGCTTTCTTTAAACGCTTCTGATGCATCACCACACGCGATAGCCAAGGACTCATCTCTGGGAGTTCCCTGTTTGGTTACATAAACACCAACTTCAGCTTAACCCTTTCATGCTGAAGCACTAGCCACATCCACCAGGAAAAGTCCCTGCTCCAGCCCAACAACCTCACGGCAGGGGCACAGCAGAGAAGAGACTGGAAACCCAAGCGCAGCGTACGAGACCACATCACTCCCCCAGCAGAGAGCTGCCGACCGCAGGCTGCTCCCAGGAGGTCAGGCAGCCATGGCCTCTAAAGTCACCATCGGGTGAGCTGTGTAGCGTGTGACAAGACCTCAATTTTTCCTTTATAGCTTGTGTTACTATGTACACCTAGCATTCCATAAACCCTCTGCAGCAGGACTTTCCTCATGCGCACAAAGATTATCACATGACTCACGTGCTGACACTTTCTTTACAGCGAGGTGTGGTTGCCGTTTCGTGTGATAATCGACTCGTGGAGCTTGAACGAGACAGAAATCTAGTAGAGTTATCCACACACTGTGCCATGCTGGCATTACCGTCGACTGCAGCGCGGCGACAGGCTCCCTAAGCTCACCGATGTGTACTGGGCTAACAGAAAAAGGCCGTTTCGCATGGATTACTCCAACAGGCACGGAGCCAGTGGGAGAGCTCCCAGGCAGCAGCCAGGCGTGGGCTGTACGTGTCCGGAGCACCCCCAGGCTCCACAGACAGGTAATGTGTCCCTTATTCTGGCCAAGCCCAGTGGGCAGCTCAGGCTCAGTCAATAGGGGTGGCCTTAATTGAACACAGCTAAGTGCCCACAGGGCTTCCCCAGAGTGGTGACAAAAGGATGTGTCTCTGTAATATCCTGAGGATAAAAAACAGCTGAACACGAGGGTGATTTCAAGTAACACAGTTACGTGACCAAACCCCCAGTGCAGATGCCACAGCGAAACAATAAAAGGATGTAGCATGAACACTCCAGCACTGGGGAAACACGTCCTCCATCCCAACTGCTGCTGGCCCAGGGCCACCAGACAGCAGGTGAACCTTCCTCTGCCCCATCCCTTGTGAAACAGCAAAGAACTGACCATCAGCACCAGAGCAGCACATTCACAGCCATGTCCTCGGTGGGAGGAGGGAGCAGTTGGCCAGGACAAGAGAAGCCCCAAACCCCTCGTGCCAGGGAGAGGAGCAGTAGCAGCGCAAAGCTACCGGCCACGGGCTTCCTCTGACAGCAGCGGGCCAGAGCTTCATACTCTCACGTATTGCAGCAGCAAAGCTCCCCAAGGTCTCAAGCTGAAGCCAACTGGTACCAGAGACAGGTTCTGAGCACAGGAGATCCCCAAGCGTACCTCCTTATCTTCCTCAGGGAGCTCACACGAGGCAGCCGGGACAGGTTTCTGGAGCCGGCTCCAGCTGTAATACTTTATGGTCTTACTCATTCTCACTTGGAGGTACAACCTTCAACTACTCACTGCTGAGACACACGAGGCTCCTCCTCAGCACTGAGGTCCGAAACTACTAAATTAAGAAACTCCTGCTCTGACTGAAAGCGAAATCAGCACTAAACACCAGCTGGGTGCTCTCTCAGCCAGCCCCAAGCCCGTCAGTGCGCTGCAGGAACGGCCACACTGTCAACAAAGCCCAAACCCGCCGGCGCTGGGAAGAAAATGACCAAGGAGTTTTAACTGAGGCGATGTTTTTAACTCCAGCCCAGCCGCGCAAAACCCACCGTCGGCATGGGAGCAGACCGCGGCTTGTGCACCGGCAGCACACGGACCGGCCAGGCCGACCCCCGCGGGAAGGCTCCTCGGAGCGGACCAGAGCTCCGCGCTGAGGCCCTCCCGGCGGTCTCCGGCCACGGAACACGCGGGGGACCGGCGTGGCGGCCGCCACCAGTGGGACCGGGAGCCCGGCCTTTCCTCGGCTAGGCTTCTCCGGAGCTGCCGGCAGCGAGGGAGTTCCGCCGGCCCGGTCCAACCGCAGCCCCCGCCGCCCTAGGACGGGCCGCCCGGAGGCCCCCAGAGGCGGTCGGGCACCCGCGGGCGGCAGGACTAGGACCAGGCAGCGAAGCCGCCACGGGGGCCCAGAGAGGAATGAGTAGGAAGAAAGCGGCTCCCACAGAGCCCGGCCGGGCCCCACACGCCGGGGCTGCCGGCGGCGCCTCCCGGCTGTGGTGCCCGAGCCGCCCGCCCCTCACACAGCGGGACCGGAACCGGCCCCGGCTCACCCGCACCCGCCCGTCGCCACTCACCCACGGCCCCAGGAAGCCGGCTCGCCCAGCCCCGCTCCCCCACGGCCCCGGGAACCCGGCTCGCCCAGCCCCGCTCACCCATGGCCCCGGGGCCGGCGCGGCCGCCGGCGCCTCCCGCAGCCCCACGCCCGGCCGCGGCCTCCGCTCCGCTCCGCGGCGGCGGCCACCTGACAACGGAAGTGACGCACGCGCCGCCACCGCCCCCCGCCGCCACCGCCTTCCCGCCTCCTGGCGGCCGCCGCGGCACCGCGGGGAAGGGGCGGTGCTGATTGGCCGGGTGAGCCAGCGCCGGCTGTGATTGGGGGAGAGCCCGGGGGCTGGGCGGAGGAAATATTTGCGGCAGACTTCGATTGGTTGAGGCGAGGAGACGAGAATGAGGCAAGACGCGAATGGTGATTGGCTGGGGCGGGATGACTGCCTCCACCGATTGGCCGTCGCTCCGGCCGTCGCTGGACGCCAAGGGGTTGGTGGGCACGCGGGAGTTTCGAACGCGCCGTGATTGGAGGAGGGGCGGGCGCTTTCCCGGCGGGCCCCGCCCACAGGCGCCCCGGCCTGAGCCCCGGGGCCCTGCCCCACAGCGGGACAGGGGCCCTGGCCGTGCGCTCGGCTACGCAGCCACGCCTGCTGTGGGTCAGGCCTCGCCGGTCCCTTGCCCGCGCTCCAGCCCCCGGGCTCGTCTCTGGAGTGGGAGTTGAGTCCGTGGCACCTCCGTGAAATGCTCCTGCCCCAGCAATCTGAGCCGGAGCCGTCCCCAGCCCGACAGGGACGCGCGGTCCCCATTTACCCGCAGTCTCTGCACCTGAGCTCTCAGCAGCCACCCTGCTGCCACCCGAGCGGCTCTCCAGAGCAGTGAGGAAATGCAGGAGCCAGCGGCAGCAGCATCCCCCGAGCGCGGGGTGAAGCTCCTTCCTGCTTTCCCAGGCAGCCTGTGTTACCCCTTACCCTCCACCCTGGCTGAGCTCAGCTCAGCTCCCCCTCTTCCCACAGAGGCTGTGGCCAGTGGGAAGGGGAGGACAGACCGCGACCAGCTGCCTCCCCAGCTTGGGGCCAGCACCTCCAGCTCCTGTGGGGCAGCGACGCTGGCAGCAGCAGGAGCCCGGCCCCCGCGAGCAGGGGAAAGCAAAGCTGGGGGCTGCAGGATGTCTGCGGGAGGCTCTGGCCGAGCAACCCCAGGCTATGGCTTTGTCCAAAAGGGCTTTGCTTGGCCATCAGAGGAGGGGCACGAAGCTGCCAACAGAACAGGAAGTAAGCTGAGAGATCACAGATCCTTTTAAGTGGGATTATTCATTAGAAAAAATAACCCTGTTCCCTGGCAGGCACTGGCTGGAGGAGCAGCAGAGCCACGAGGCCCTGGGCGGGATGTCTGGGGTGAGGTGCAGAAGTGGCTGGTAGTCCAGTCAAAGGGACGGGTCCGTCCCAGCCCCGCTGCGGGCAGGGCTGTGAGCAGGGCCCGTGGCTCACTTGTGCTTGGTGCGAGGAAACTCCTTCCTGCCCTTGTCGCGGCCCCCGAAGTAGCGGATCCGGTGGATGGTCTGCAGCTGCCGCTCGATGGTGGCCCTGATGTCAACCTCATCGGGGATGTGGACGTAGCGAACATTCCTGCCGGTCACGAAGAGCTCATCCAGGTGGGACACCGTGCCCTGCCTGTCCGTGAAGGTCACCTTGGCCAGCCGCACATTCATGAAGGCGTCCACGTTGGTGACGCGTCCCGTGGCCGTGCTCTCATCGCGGAGGTCCACGGTGGTGACCAGGCCGTGCAGGCCCTGCAGCAGGATGACCAGGCTGTTCTCGGCGATGGTGCGCTCCTTGACCGAGTGGCTGACCTCCATCGCGCGGCTGCGGCGGGCAAGAGGAGACGCCGGGCACCCGCCTCCCCGCCGTCGGGAAACCCACCCGCTGCGGTTTGCACACTCATTTACACACGCACTGCCCCTTGCACACCCACCTGCATGCTGGCCCTACTCTCCACCCCACCCCTGCACACTGGACTCCTCACCGCCTGCTCCGGTCGCACACTCACCTGCACACCAGCCCTCTCCCACCACTCACCTCTCCCCGTGCCCTCCCTTGCACGTGCATCCAAACCCTCCTCCCGCCTTTACACACCCACCCACCCACCACCTCCCCCCATTCTGCACATGCCCCCTGCAGGCTCCTGTGCTCACTGCTCTCCGCCTCCAGCTCCTCCCTTGCACACTCACCCGCCTCTCCTCCAGCTCCTCCCTTGCACACTCACCCGCCTCTCCTCCAG
>JANHGN010018478.1:0-42500 GCA_024605025.1 Megaceryle maxima
AATATCTTGGAAAATTTTATTTTTTTTTAAATTTTTTTTTATTTTTTCTTTTTTTTAGTTAAACAGAGTGAGATAATTGTAGTATTTTATATGTGCATGACCTCATATTTCTCTTTGCCTATGAATGCCAAAACCTGGTGTGAAGTCTCTTTGCACCTCCTTGCCAGGCATCTCTTCTTTTTCCTGATTAGGTCTGCAAAGGAAGTGATTGATTGTTTCTTTTTATTACCAAGACAGCAAGGCAATAAAATCTTTGTTCCAAATGAAGCATTTACATTTCTACCTCTGCCTTCAGCACTACGGTATAGTAGAGAAACTGCCAATGTTTGTCAGTAGTTGATACTGTTAGGAGGTGGGAATGATTTTCTTTCCTGAGTACCTGCAGAAGCAGATGGTGCTATCTAACTGAGGCAGGGGCTGCATGTAGTGAGAGGGTGAAGAAAGAGCAGCAGTTTTCCTGGCATCAGAAGTGGAAATACCAGTGCTGAGAAGCTCTGCTGAGATGGAGCGTGGTTCTTCCCCAGTATAATACAAAACTCGCTCTCTGAGGATAGAGGCTTCCTTCTGGCTGCACAGTCTTTGCAAATCTCTCCCCGCCCTTGCAAGAGACCTGTGGGCTAATATTAGACTTCCACTCTTCCATTACTTAATTTGCAGCTACTGATGGTATAAGTCCTGCTAGTGTGCTGGAAAACACTGTGCAAGCTGGTGCTTTGCTCTTTTCTTTTTGAGCAAAAGCTTGAACTTCGCAGAAGCTTCAGATGACAGAAGTGACTTGGTGGGTGAAACCATGGGGAATGTATATATGTCAAAGTGCAAAGTCAAAGCAGGATTCTAATAGCCTCCTGCTGCGTAATTCAGAGGGCGGTTTAGCCCTGTAGTGCCTTCTGGGCAAGTCTAAATATTTGTTCAGACTTCACCTGGTTCTGTCAGACACCTGGTGCAGGGGTTCTTACAAGCAGTTTGTAATCCTTATCTGGGGGAAGGGTATGAGCAAGGGTGTGGAAAACCTGTAGATCCTTTGGTTTTAATCACACTGATGATTTAGTATCAACCTCAAAATATCAATAATTTCAAATCACCAGTTACACTTGACAATAGCCCAGAATTTTCCTTATTCCTCACTCTCTACAGTGACATCTCTCTAACTACTGGTGAATTTTCTGTTTGTTCAGATTCTCTCAGAGACACAGATTTGGGTCATAGCTTGTCTAGTTACATTTTGGCAGAAAGATTAAAATATCCTTTTTCTTGCAGCTCAAGCTTCCCTTTACACCAAGCTTCCACTCCATATAGTTTCTAATCAATTTGTGTTTTAGTCGTTTGGTGGTTTTCTGCCCACTTAAAAAGCTCCCTGCCTCCTTTGTACTTAGTAATCTGGTGTTTGTCTGGGTTGATCACAATTACAGTTATTAGCAGGGAGAAAAAAAAAGAAACAATGCACCTCCCCAGAAGAATTTACTGTGTTCCTTCTTCTAAACAAATCTATTCACATGTTTGTACCTTCTGGCCAGTTTAAAAATATGGCTTTTTTTGCAAACTTTTCCCAAAGTTCATACACAGTATTTGCAGAGTAGGAGTGGAGTGCCACTGCTTGCCCTGCCTGTATAGTATGTTACCTTAGTCCAGTATTTCTGCTTTGAGAGTCTCTTCTTCCTTCATTAGCTTCTTTGTTTTTAATTGACTTGTCTCAGGAGCACAGAGAAACATTTTTCCTTTAGGTCCTTTGAAGCATCCTATAAGCATTGAATCTAATGAATCACTAAAAGATCTTACACAAATTGTGAAATATTTTCTGAGTTTTGGTCTATAGATTAGCTTCTGCAACAATTTAAAAAAAAATCTCTCATCAGAAATGTGTACTTGGGTCTGTGTGTGTATCTGGCTCTTAGCTGGAAATAAGGGCCAAATCTTATGTTGACCTGACAGTGAAAAGAAGATGTTTTGGATGGTTTATTTTGTGCTTCAAATCTGGTTAAAAGAGGCAGTTTTTGCATGTGTGTGCAAGAGATGGATACACAAAGGGGAATTGTCATTTGCATGCACAGTCCTCTGTCCTTCCCATCTCTATCCTGGCTGTATGTCAGATAGGTTTAGAAGGGATAGGAAATGGGAAGTCATCCTTCTTCCAAGAGGAGCAGCAGGTGCCTTCAGTGAAAAATGGGTTACAGGCAACGGCACTGGCACAAACCTGGCCATGTCCAGGCCATGTCCATGGGCTGGTGACTGGTGTTTGCAAGACCTTGCTGTTCTTGGGCTCCATGTCATCAGATCAGCAAGGAAGTGTGAGATCTGTGTCACCTCTTTGTTCTCGTCCCCTTGCTGTGAGGAGCTGATGGTCCAGCCAGTGAGACAGAGCAAGGAGAGGCTCTGATCTCATCACCAAGTGCTGACAGAGGCCAGGTGTGATACTCTTTGCTGAAGGGGACCTTCAGGTGAGCTTTGCCCTTGTACCCCATGAAGAGATGCTGAGCAGGAGACCTTTCTTTCAAATATGTCTGGTTTTAGAGTTAAGAAGCATACTATGAAATGTCTTAGATGGGATTTACTTCCCTGCAGTGCTGCTAAATCATGTATGAGGTGTGATCAACAGTATAATATGGTACCTAATATCATATGGTACCTAACTTGATGTTGGGAATGGGACCATGCCATCAAAGTGCTGGAGCAAACAAGAACTTTTCTGTGCTGAGATTGCACAACCGGCTTTCAGTCGGAGGAGCAAGGCCAGGCAGAGGTTCAGCATGAGCTCCGCCTGACTCATGTTTTTTTCCTTCTGTTACCAATAGGAACTTTTTCCTCATGAGTCACTTTAAAACAGTTTGTGCATGTTCAGGGAAAAAAACACAACCCGAGGATTTTCCTGAGGAACAGTCTGTTGGAGAGACAGAACAAATTACTGAATGCATTCAGGGACTGTTCTGCCTGCATAGTTGAGATAATTAATTCCTAGGGCTTTAAGTGGATAGTTTTTTACTGTCATCTGTGTATGTCCCTTCAACTTTAATTCATTTTTCTCTGAAATACATCAGCAAAATAAGCAAATGTTACTATTCCACTTTTTGGATATGTACCTGAAGCTCAGGGAAACAAGGACCCCTTCAAAATATTACCAGTTTAGCTGTTGCACATCCTAACATAGGACTAGCATATGCTTGCAAAGCAGTGTTTTTTCTGTTCTACTTTTTTTTCTCAGGTAACATAAACAAATGAATATTTATAGTCTTGTAGCTGTGGCTTTCACAAGGTCTGAAATACTGGGCTTTCTTCTGCTCCTCCTAGTCCCAGCCCTGTGACTTCATTGCAGTGACAAATTTGACCTGTGTGACTTGCTTGTGGCTGCACAAGAGGTCTGTGACAGGGGCAAGGAATTAAAATTCTTGGAATCACAGACTAGCATTTGAACTCTGAGAGATGAATAGTTAAAGTTTCTGTGAAGTTCAGTCTCTGTAGGGAGCAGACATTAAGGTGTACATTATATGTATTGATTTTCAGAAGCTAGAATAAGTTTGTATCCTGATGACAGAATTGATTTGTTTCATCTTTATCTGCAGAAAGGTTGCTTCTGGCTAAATCACTGTGTTCCTCTCTTCTGACACCTTTTGGCCTTGCTGACTGATTTAAACCAGTTTTGACAGATCAGCTGCTGGCTCAAGGTCAATTAAGTTTCTGCAGGATTCACAAAGATGAGGAGTGGAGAAGAGGAAAGAAACCTTAGCAGGTACTTAGCAGTACCCCACTAAAGGAAAAATTGGTTTGAGCTCAACCCTTACTAAACATCTGAAATGTCACAGCAGGGGCAGTTCTTAAGACTACTGTGATGGTGACACAGTATTCACCTGGGAGTCACAGGCACCAGGGAACACAACTGTGGGACACAAATCAGGGAATATGGGAATCAGGTCCATTTGAACTTTCTGTTGCTTTCATTGGCAGCTAGTGGCACGGTTCCATCTGCACGTTCCTGACCTGCATCCGTTTATTTGCACTGTGAGGTCTTCAAGATTGGTGGCACCTCCATCTATTCTCACAGTCTGCTGTGGCCATAGTCTGGACTTTCTCAGACTGACAGGATGTAATCAGATTGAAATGGTGGGAGTCTGGAAGAGGTGTCTGGGAGAAATTTACTGGCAGATGATTTTGAGAGGTCAGAATAAATAATTAAATGGTCCTCAAGCTTTAGGTCTTATACATCTATAAGAAATCATGCTGGCTTTGGGACCACATAACAGCTTTTGTTAGACTCCCATAGAGTCCAAATACATAATCCTGTTTCCTGCATGCAGACCAGTCTGTCTTGAAATGTCATAACCATTTTGGGCAGCTGAAATAGCGATTACTTCACAGACAAAACAATGCAAAGCAAAAAGAAATGTTCCATCAACTGACTTTTCTGTGTCAAACTTCTAGCCTAAAGAAGATCATGATCTTCTAAGTGACTAATTAAACCAAAAGTGAATCCATCTAAAGAAATAAATGCCTAAAAAGTATGATGAGAAAGCCTGCTGTCAGCCACAATATTCCAATTACTGGTAGTACAGTGTAGGAGAGTCAAATTCCATTTCTAAAAGTCTGCTTCTTGATCCTGTAAAATTGCCCATGGATGGATTTTGACACGGTTTTTATTGGCATGACCCTTCTTTGTAGAAAGTGCATACTTTAAATCAATTCAGACATTACAAATGTAACTGCATAAAATATAAACAACAGAGCCAGAAGATCTGATCAGCCCCAAAGGGTTGGTCTGAGAGGACTGTGATGAGCTCCTTCCAGAGTGGAGCCCAGCTTCCTACTTGCACCACACGGCCAGGGCTTTTATTCTGCTAAACACCTCCTTCTCTGTTCCTCTCTCCATTGACTTTTCTCACCACCAAAGCAAGAATGAACTTGCTTATCTCAACTGGGGTCTTAAGCTAATGCCTACTTGAAAGGAATAAGGGAAAAAAGACTAAAATTTTCTATGCAATACAACAATACTTACTAAAAATATAATGATATATAATCAGCTGTGCATGTACAGGTGATCAGTTTTCCAAAATGATTGATCAATCTGCAGGAGACTATGGCTGGATTCGTGCAGAGTAAGTGCAAATCATACAGCAACTGCAGTAATATGGCATACACGCTACCCCCTGGGATGTAGGGCACCATCTTAAACTTACTGCAGTTAACACAGTGCAAGAATATGTCTGGAGGATGTGAAAATGGTTATATAGGACATAGGATGAAAGCATAATTGCCCGACTGGTCTCTTCCAGTACCTGCATTGCTAAAAAGTAAGTTACTGTGTGCTTCAATGATTGTAAATGAAGAAATAACACAGTTATGAATCAGAACCCAAAAAGACTTTGCGATTACAAAGTAAATCCTGAAATACACGACTTCTGTATCCATTTCTTCTTTAGATTAAACGCCCACTGACTTTACTTACAGGTTTTGGGTTTTTTTTTTTTGGAAAGGGGGTTCTGCCTACTCTGTATTTGGGAACTGTTTCACTGACTACCGCAATTAAGTTGCAACTCACTGTTGATTGCCTCACCCTGAACATAACCCTGCTACAGCTGCCAGTCATAAGACTGAGCTGTAAATAGGTGGAGTTTTATCCATGCTTTTTAAGAGTCCTAAAGATAAGCATGTATAATTAAGTCTTTTAGAATGGGGATGTTAGCCTTTTACTGCAATTTGGTTGATCAGACTTCAGTCGTAGAATTCCTCAGCAGTGAAGATAATGGCATTTGTTTTATAGTTAACTCTGGAAAAGCAGCAACTGTTTAAGACGTAAAGCAACCGTATCCAGCAATTTAGGATTGTAAGTGAGAGAGACCCCAGATGAAATCTAATTCAGATGCCAGTCTGGCATTACCTGTATTTGAATTTGTCCAGGACATACACTTACAGAAGTCGCCAAGTAACTTCTAAGGGCTAAAGATCTTTTTTTGTGTCTTAGCTGAGAAATTTCAATCAAGATATTTTTTCCAGAAAAAATACATCATGAAGAGAAATATTTCTATTTGAGAGTTGAATTTCACTTATTCAAGTTCTCTTTTTCTTTTTTTTTCTTTTTGTTGTTGTTGTTGTTGATTGCTTCTTTTGTTTTTTAGTGGAGTTTTAAAGTCTGATTGCATTCTCTGTACAGCTGACAGACAAGGTCTCCCCGTTGCCTTCCTGTGCTTACAGGAGATGTAAATGGTGTATCTGGGGGATACAGCCTGACTAGACATCTTGGTGTGTGCAGGAGAATGGGTAGGTAGAGTTATCCTTAGACATAGCAGAAATGTTTACAAACAAAAATATACTCTGTTTTGGTGTTTTGTTTGTTTGTTTGTTTGTTTTTTGGGTGAAATATTCTCTTCTACCCATTTTCCCATTTTCAGTGAAAACATTTTTCAACTGAAGTCTGGGCAAGCCTTAGTTTTATTTTTCTTTTATTTTCTTTTCTTTTTTTTTTTTTTCCCTTCCACGATTAGCTTGATATTTTATTTTCCAAGCCAGAAGAACAGCTCACAAGTGCCTCAACACAACAGAGAGCTCTGGTTCTGCCCTTTGTCAGGGGGTCTGAACCATCCCACAACTCCCCTGTTGGCCCCACATGTTCTCAAGGGCCCCCGTTTTCCTACTTTTTGAGTGCCAACAGTGTTTTACAGAAGCAATATTATTGTTATCTGAACACACACAAATGAGAGAGTTTGTGGTTTCAGCTCCCTTCCTTCTGGCTCTTTCATCCACCTGAAATTGTCTGCAATACTTAGGTACTTAACTGCTGGTCTGAACATAGTGCCTCAGCTCCAAGAAACGTACCTGTGATTTTCCATACTTTTGTGTCAGCTCCTCATAAAAAATATTGTGTTACCCTTTTCCTTTGCATGATCCAAGTGATACTGCACTGAAGTTATTGTCCTGCATTGTAAAGCTGCAGGCACACCTGTCTTAGGAACATGCCTTCATGATTTTCACAATGAAAAGAAAGGGATTTTGATTTCTCAAATTTCTCCTGATTCATGCCCTGCCTAATAAGATTCTTGTTTGTTCTGGTTTAGGTGGTGAAGAAATTGCAATGAAATGAGAGGAATAATGAGAGCATCTAGAGAAACAGCTTAAATTCAGGAAAAAAAAAAAAAAAACATTGATACAGACATTTGATTTTACTCTTAGTTTGTTTACAAGGTACAGAATTAAAGACCTACAAAGTAATATCACCTGATGCGTGTACAGAAATGAAATTCAATATGTATATATATGACATTGAAGGTATAAATCTGGTTCCTAGATTTCAGGAGTTCAAGGTGTAGAGGGGGAATAAGTTCTTAAAAGGATAAACATGAACTAAACCAGCAATTTTGAGATGCGTTTTTCTCAAAGCCGGTCAGGGGGAGAGGGAGCCAACGTGAGCAGGCAGAAGAGGCAGATTCCCTGGGGAGAGCATGAAGGCAAAATTCCCACTGGAGCCTCTTTGTTTCTGTTGCCAGTAGTTATCACCCACCTGCAAAAGATAAAAAAACCAGAGCACCTTTTCTCCTAATCCAAAAGCCTACATTAAGAACAAACAAGTTCCACAACCTCGGAAACGAAACGATAAGAAGGGCTTATTGAGGACAGGTGATACAATGGCCAGGATCACTCTTATTTCTGTTCTTGTCCTCTGGGCAACCACACGGCAGGGAAGGGGAAATGAAATTACAGGTGAGTGATGCAAACCCAGTAAGAGGACCATGGCTGTTATGTAGGACAGCTTAGTTTGGATGTGGAATATCTCTTTATTTGAAATAAACTGGCCAAGGTAATCACTCTCTGGAGAACTGGCAATGTCTCAGCAACCATTTAAGAATCCTGTGTTGATAATTAAACAAAGAAAATATAACCAAGTGAAAATACAACCTTTGTTCCCAGCTCTTCATACCCAGGCGAAAGCCTTGTGCTTTGCTTTGTGACAGAAATGAATGAGTAGGATTGCTGCTTTGTGTTCATTAATGTGCAATTTTAAATTAAAATTGTCTTTAAAATAAACTTTTGGAGGAAATTATGTAGTAATGTACCTGGTAAATTCCTAGACATACATAAAATTAAGCTGTAGAAGACATGTTTAACTTTCATCTATGGTAGGGGTTGTAATTTGGAAAAAAATGAAACGAATTGTTAGGTTGTAACTGCTGAATTAAATCCTAATTTGTTCTGAATTTCCGGTTTTATTTATTATTTATTTGTTTATTTCTATCTTAGAAGAGACCGTGATTTTTCGCTGTTTTTTGTTGCATTTTTTTACTTAATTGTTTTTGCAAGTCTCAGTTTAAATATAAACCATATTTCTTAAAGCCTTGAAGACTTTTCTGTTACTCTGTAAAAGAGCTGAAAAAGAGGTTTCTACAGATTGGGGGTCAGCAGATTCTACTGCCATTTAAAGTCAATGGTGTTGACTTTAAAGAGCATTTGGAATACCCAGAAAAATCAAGCCTTTAATCCAATTTTCCTTATATTTCAGAGCTTTTGCTTTTTAAAACTGAATTTTAATCTGCCCTCTGTGAACCTGTTCCAACAGATTACTTTCAAGGTCACGTCTAGACAAGAAAGGGGCTTGTCTTTGATTCTTGCTGTTCTCCAGCAAGAAAAGATTTTGCAGATCCCATCTCACAGTGGTTTCTCTGGCACTTGAGCAGTGAAGTTTCCAGAACTGCAACTAAGTCTGTGGCATAAATGCTACCAAGCATTTTTACTGCTGATTTTTCGATCACATTCTCAGTTCTGATATGGGTTTGACCTTGAGTTATAAGCAGCCTGCTCCTATGCAGTCTTTTCCTTCAGCCTTTCCCCTCAGTATTTGTTTCTATTAATAAAGTATTTGTTTTAATTGTTTCTGCTTTTGATTAAAATAATAAAATTTATACTTTCCTGACAGTGCTGAAAGCTGGTTGTTGCTAAGATAAAAACCTGAAGTCCAGAGATGGTAGGCATAATGTAGCCCTACTAATGTCAGATGACTACCTTCTCCTGCTTTGCATTTGACTTCAGCTTTGTATTGCTGGAAACAACAGCCAGTGCATTTTAATTCTATTTATTTGATAGTGCCATAATCCCATAGATGGGAGTAATGAGAACAGAAAGCCAATTTGCTAAAGAGTCCAAATTGATCTAAACCACATTGCTGAGGAGAAAAACTGCTGTCAGCAAATAATTGAACTCTGTGAGTGCCAAAGCCTATTTTAAACTGTATGGAAGTGATAGATGATGGTAGTAAGATTGGTGATGCTTCACCTTTCCCTGTCATCTTTGATCTAACCTCTTCCAGCAAGGGTGTTTTTTTGTACTACCATAGCCCTATCTCAAACCTTCTCTTTTGGCTTTGGCCATTCTATACCTAGTATCAATGCTTAAGTATGAAATATGATTTCTTATTTGCTCTGACAGCTGTAGGTTCTAATTATAAACTGTGTCTAATTCTATACCATTTATTCTCAGTTTCATACCTGTATTTATGTTGCACATTGCTGTAGAGCCTAAGCCAGCTCAGCTGACTTTGGAATTTTTAGCTTCCTGATGCTATGTTGTTGCTGCAGCTTCAGCTCTGCAAGGACAGCACGAATCTTCAGTTCTCTCTTTACTCTGTTGTTCTCTTCCAGTCCCTGCTTTGCTCTAGCCATGATAATGCGTGAACTCTGGAAAAATGGAGGGATTGTAGTGATACGGAATCAGGTTGAACTCTTCTTCCTTATTTGCCCTACCCTCCCTAACACAATTTTTATACTATAACAGTATTAATACAGTAGTTTCTTTTTCTTGTTTTTATGAACAAAAGTTGATTTACTCCTCCCAACTTCCCTGATCACCAACAGATATTTGTGCACTTTCTCCCGATAAAGGTTAGATGAAAGAATGATTTAGGTATTCTTTCCATTCCACTTTGGGTATATAGACATTCAGGTCCCAAATTACTGAAAGAAAAAAGCTGAAGCAAGATTCCACCCCCCCATGCCTTCAAGCCTAGAAGCATTTGGTGTGGTAGGTATTCTTGGAGCACTCCTAACACATGGCAAGGGAATGGTTTACAAAATGGAATGACAGCTACCTGTTCCTTGTAAGGCACTTCTGCCTGATGTGAAGTGGTAGTCTATCAAATGCATTAGATGAAAAGCAGCCTTTGGTCTCTGATTTCTGCTCCAGAACCCACACTTATTCTCTTATCATCTCTTCCAGGGGAATGTCCTAAACTTAACCAGGAAATGGAGGCCATCTTACTTTCTCTGGCTTACTACACCTTCCCTCCTGCAGTCACCTACATGCCATGGCTGGGTACAGGCTTTCATGGTCCTGATCAGTCCTTCATCTTGGTTATTGGGGTCCTCTCTTGTGTTAGGCAGGTTGAGGGTTTCAGCCCCTCAGCCTGAGAAGGGCTCAGTGTCTTCCTTCCTGCCCCTCATGGCCATCTTTTTATTTGTCTTCTTAAGGACAAAGAACAGCCCTGGTGCTTTTTTAGGAATATGAAGGGCTTTCAGGTGCTGTCTCTGGAGCTACCTTCAGGGACCGGACACAGAGGTGTCCTGCTGGAGGCTGAGGAGCAGGAAAAAGCAGGAAGTGGGATTTCCAGATATGCCTTTATTCTCCATATTTTCCTGCTGACCTGCTCTAAGCAGCAGCACAAGGCTCCCCGGAGCCTGCTGGGAGGTCTCTTGCTCTTACAAGTGCTCTCTATAGCACACCCTGTCATTAAACTCTGCCTTTTGCTGCAGGAGGAAGGCACAGATGGGTTGGGCAGAGCAGAGCTGGACTCCAGAAGCCTAATGCTCTCTCTGGGTCTGGTCAGATGCAAGTTATTTATGCTGAGAGTGGTCTGTGGTCAATTCCAGCCCCTTTTCCTTCATTTTGAACATCTGAAGCAGGGGCTGTCTTTCAGGCTGTTCTTATTCAAGCAATGGCTAGAACCAGGGCTGGTGAAAGACCTGGTTGGCTTAGTTGAGCCAACTTGAGAGATGTATTGTGGCCTATGGTATCTATCCCATGCTTTCTTCTGGGCTGTCCTTGCACTAAGAATGGATCATTCTGTTCAAAGCTCTTTTACCAGTCCTGTTCAAATTGCACATATATCTTTTGTTTAGCTGGAAAGCTAAACATGATAAAAGCACATGATTCCTAAGAACCTGACAATTATTTTTTAATTTATTTGTTTTTACATGTTTTAGCTTTTCAGGCAGGAGGTAAGTTGTACAAATAAACTGTATATATACCTGTGGTATATACTATGTTAGCTTCAGTATTTCTGTTGACTGGTCCTGCTCCCCTCAGAGCCTGAGGAAATAACAATCCTGCTGTGCTAGAATCTCTGCAGCCAATTCATATTTATCCTTATTAAAGTTTCTTTTGCTTCGTCTAAAGGATGATATAAGCATTTTAATACTATACCATCTATTTCCCAAATGGAGCACAGGGTAACTGAGCCCCTCTGGCTGCTAAAACATCTCATTAGGAGACAGACTGATGTATGTGACTTGATTATAGGTTGCTTACTGCTAATTCTTAAACTCCATCTGTTCTTGTTGTTGTTGTTTGGGTTTCTTTGTGGCTTGTTTTGTTCGTATGGTTTTTCTTTGTTTTGTTTGTTTGTTTGTTTGTTTTTTGTTTGTTTTTTTGTTTGTTTTTTTTTTTTCCTGCTCAAGTATTTCAGTTTTAAGTTAAAAGCATGTAAGAAGTTTGCTCCTCATCATGACTGGTTTCAGAACTCCAGAAACTGAGTACCATTTCCAGATGTGCATGAAATTACATAGTTAATGAATTTATCACTGAAGTCAATGAACCAGCTTTCTAAGTGCCAGGTCTAATACGGTCTGCTACAAATGCATATAGGCAACATAGAAGCTCCAGCAATACCTTTTGTGTCAGATACCCGGAAGTCCTTCCCAATGATGTATGAGTACCCAGTTTTAGCCTAGGGTGATGTCTGAAGGTTGCCTTATTCCAGACATCTACTGTGACTCATCTGTCCATGTGTTCCTCACCCTTCATTCCCTTTATAGTCAGCAGAGAAAGATGAACACTTTGGCAGTTTGAGCCTGGAGTGGACGTCTGAAGTATTTGGATGACTCTTCCCTGGAAGGGCCTATTCTGCTTTGCTGTTATTTTCTTTTAATGTGTATTAATTTCCGTTATACTTATTTGAGTTAAATTGCCCCTTTTCTGCTTTACACCTGAAGGCACTGAAAGCAATTTGAATTTTTTGCCAATCTGCATCTTTTTATGACTGAAGGGATGCCTATGACTAGTAGTGACTACTAATTCTTTCTTCTGTCTGTTTTCTGAAGAGACATTCTTCCCTAACATCAGCATTCCTGGAAGTCATTCATCTGTGTTGGTTCTGGCACTGTTTTCTCAGAACAGTGTTTTTACCTAGATGCTGCAGGGGACTTATGTTCTGGGTAGTGCTGATCCCTTTCTTTCCTGTTTTTTCTTTTTACTCCCTAGAAAAAGGCCTCTCTTTGCTAGGGTACCATCTGTGCAACTATAGCCAGACCAAGAATGTGTTTAAAATGGTTGCCTACCAAAAATCCTATGAGAAAAGCACTTCCTGTGGAGGATGGATACCGTGGATGGTGTGTCCCCGGACATATTATAAAATGCAGTATCATGCTGTTGAAGTCCCTGAAACAATAACTCTTACAGATTGCTGTGAAGGATATGAACAAGTTGGACTCTACTGCTCTTTAGGTAAGTTTTAGTCAGATTAATATTTGAAATAAATGCTTCTGATGGAAGAGAAGTCACTTTAACTGAGACATGTAAAATCTTAATTCAATTCTGGGCAATAGGTTCCTGCTCACTGAAATCAGTGAATCTGCAAAAGTCTATGGTAAACTTGATCCAACATGGTAAGGAGTAGACATGAAAGGCTGATGCTCCTGATTCTTGCTCTTTGCCACCTCTAGTCACAAATTCACTAAAGTTCCAGGTGAGCATGAAGAAGGCACCTGCATGCTATGCCTACAGGGGCTCATTGCTTGTTCTGGTTCAGGCCAATATCTGTGACCAAGTGCAATGACTCACATGCCCTTGCCTGGTGCTGTGTCTGCTCTGAGTGTTTTTGCATTTGTGGCAGGAACATTCTTCTTAAGAGTAATTCAGGATGCACTTATGATAGCATTGCATTTGTTTTGGAGCAGGGTCAATTCCCAGGATGCAAACCTAGTTTTGGTGTTAATTTAACCTATGGCCTCAGAGCAAGTTGGTACCAAATGATTTCCAGTTAAGACTACATTAGGGTCCATTTTCTCAGGGTTCCTTGGTTACTTAGGGCTATGTTGGAGGACTGGAAACTGGAGAACCTTTTGGTGGATCTTATCTAACTACTGAGTTTTAAAAAGACTCTATTTGGAAGACAATCATCATTGACTCAAGATGGAAGGTTTTTTCCCTTTCCCACATCAGGGCTACCAGTTGTCAACAAGAAATTGTTAATTTTTAACAGGAGTCATAGATGGAAGGGATTCCTTGGGGAAAACTTTTATATATATATATGTATATATATATAAAAAAAAATGGATAAAGCCACATGCTTTTAATCTGAACAAGCATCTTGGATTAGCTAGGACAGCACTGGGCTGTTTCAGCATCCAGAAAAGATCTGCAAGGCATAATTTTGTATCCTATTTTCAGTATTACACTGCATTTTCTCCATTTCCCCTTTTCAAGTTATCATCCTGGGAATTTACATAGTCACAACACTATAACAGAAGATTGAAAAGGAAAGTTCCTATTGCAGCTCTGGCCCTTGCTTTGGGTCATAAGACTTGGGTGACTCAGTTCTATGGGAATGTCCCTGAACCTGCTCCTGCATCAGATCACATAACGTGACATTAGGGGGTATGAGACATATGTCTTGTCATGGGATCTGTCAAGAACAATCCTATTTTCAAATTGATTCAGAGCATTAGAAAATGAACCTCCAAACATTTTTTGCAAGGTATTTTCTCAATAGCTACTAGTAGAATATTGTGTCTAGCAGGAAAATTCCTTTAACAGAATGGCAAGAACACAGTCATTGTGTTTTAATTGTCCTTAAAATGATTCACTGGAGGAGAGAAATGAAAGCATAATTAGATACACGTAATTCTTAAATTATTGTATCTTACCATTTTTTGTCTCTGAAGCTGTTGTGGAGTGTCAGCCGGGGCTGACCTGCAGGTTACACTATGTCTAGGCAGACTTCTCAAACTGGAAACAGACCTTCTGCTGATCATATATATTTTCCAAGAAGCAGTTCCAGGCTGGGGAAAATCTCCAGTAGGTCTGATTAGTGTTGAATAGTGACTTCAGTAAGGTCTTTTTGATATATGCATGTACATACATGGGTGCACATATCTATCAAATGATAAGGCTAAGAAGCAATCAGAGAAAATTACTTTTTAATTCTATAGTATGAGGAAATAGATGTGTCAGCTATACAATGAATAGTCACTAGCTAGGTATGGTTGACTCCATCTGCACAAGAAATTCCATGAGTGATAAGGATTTTCAAGGTGTTTCAGAACCTCTGAAAATCATGACCATCTTCCTGGATGGAAAAAAAAAGCATCCTGTTAACACTTTAAATATTTTTTCCCAGGGTAATTCTATTCCTTTTATAAGCATCTCTGGGGATATTTTAGGCTTGAGAGCCACTGGTGCGCTTATTTCATTTAACATTAACAAACCTGTAAATCTCTTGTAAAGCTTAGCTGCAAAATTTCCGCTCTGTTTGTGACACATTGTTGATGGGCAACACTGGGCAGGTTTGGCCATGAAATATTGTGGTCACTTTGACTTTTTTTCCTGTCAAAGTTAATTTGGGAATATTTTAAACCATAAAAGGATTTGCATAGCTTCTAGGTGATTTCTGTGTTTACGTTATTCCAGTATCTTTGCTTTTCAGGGCATTAGTCATAAATTCTGTGAATGGTAATGCACTGTCTAGACACAGTCTTAAATAAATGATGAGAAGAGAAACTGGAACTGCTGAAATTACTGCAGAGCATGCTGTTGAACTACTGTTATTTTCTTCTTGATGTTATCCATGCTGACATGATCTCCATTCTGCTAGGAGTGGAAAGGTCTCCATGACCTTTCACAGCAACCTGCTCCAGTCCACTCCCCAACTTTTCTTCCTAGAAGGAGACATTTACCCCTGCTCAGGATATGGCAGACCCCCCAAGTTCTCTTATTTCTTTACTGTTCTGGAAAAAATGTCTAGATCGTTAGTCAAGTTACTCCAGTAATTCTCAATAGTTGCATGTCAATCCATTATAATAGTATTACACCTGTACACACAAACTACATTAAGTTTTTTAAATAAAAATTGAAAAGTGAAATATCTAGAAATTAAGAATAATTCTAAAGATAGAATTAAATAAAACAACATTTGTTTCCTCTTTTTGTGCCTATGCATACAGATCAGTAAACTCTCTTAATTATCTGATCCAGCGCTGCCTTGCCCTAAGGACCACGTTTCCCTGTGGTGCTCTGGGACCACAGAGCCCCTCCAAGGAGCTCCCCAGCAGTGTGTCATCCTGGTCTTCACATTCAGGGTGTGGTGCTGTGCTCTGCTGAACCTCTCTCTGAATAGAGAATTACTTATCACCTCTTAAGATGAATTCTAGGACAATTTGCAGACAGCAATTTGTCTTCACGAAGCCTGCAGGAAGGGAGGGACATTCTCTTTCTTTCACAGCTGGTCAACTGAGCTGCAGAGAAACTGAGATCAAATAATTTTGTGTGTCCGCTCGCCACACACCTATGGTGCAGTTTTAATTTTTTCTTAAATTTATTTTGATTTAGATTTCCCTTTTTCTTTTATTTGCCTTTAACAACTTTGTTAGTTGGAGTGCAGGGCCTCATGTCCTCAGTGGTGGCTGTGAGCCATCCCCTGATTGC
This sequence comes from Megaceryle maxima, assembly GCA_024605025.1. Classification (NCBI taxonomy): domain Eukaryota; kingdom Metazoa; phylum Chordata; class Aves; order Coraciiformes; family Cerylidae; genus Megaceryle; species Megaceryle maxima. The sequence goes on from JANHGN010018478.1 coordinate 15,886, forward strand.
TAATTGGATTCCAGGGCTGTAGGTATGTTCCTGGAGCTGCAAAAGCCACAGCTCTGAAAGGTTGTTACATGTTTGTTGTATGAAACTTTCCCAGCATCTTACAGGATTTTTTTTTTTAGGTAGAGTCAGAGTCCAATCTCTAGGCTAGTTACCAGCTTCTTGAATCAATGGTATGGCTACTTCTCCTGGTGACTGTTTTGCTGCCTACCTTCCACCTTACTGAGTAAAATGAAAAGAGAGCTTCCTTAGCTGCCATCTAACCCTGCTTGATCCCCAGTTAGGGTGCAAAAGAGTGCATCAGCATGCAATGAAGACTGTTTTTTAAGCAAACATATACAAAAATACTTTGAAATAAGAAGATCCAGACAACTTTAATCTTGGAGTTTCTTGAGAGCACTTGATTTGCAATGTTAAGGCTGCTGTTTAATCAGAGTGTGCTTTGTGTGCATAACTTCCTAAGGTTTTCAGAAAAACAACTGTAAAGTAAAAACCCCTTCATTTTAGGTGCCCAGGATGCTCCTTAGCAGGGCTGAGACCTTTCAGAGCCTGCACACAGATGTTCGCATTCTGAGTCCAACCAGAGCAGTGGGGTGCTGTGGCACAGCTATCCCTCCTGCTTGGGCTGGAGCCATGGGACAGTGGTGTCACCAGGGGCACGTGGGCAGCATTGGAGTATCAGCCTGGGGTGGAAAGGTGCCAAAATGCCCTATGGGACCACAACCAGAAGCAGGTGTCTCCAGCTGCCCTGCAGTCTGGCTCCCTTGTGTGCCCTCAGCAGCTGCAGCCATGGGATTACGGGTGTCAGAGGGTACATCCCTGCCTGCCCTTCCCTGTGTTGTCTGTTTATGGGCCTCCTGTCCACAAACTGTCTTGTCCCCTTCTAAGCTCACCAAAGCTATCTGCCTTCACACCCCTTGTACCAATAAATTCTAGAAATTTACTCCCATTTAAGTAAAAAGGTTTGTACTTTTACCCCTCATATTACTGTGGGCCCTGGTGAATACTAGTCCTGCTGCCACCTTATCCCCTGCCTTTGGGATTTTGTAAACCCTGATCGCATGACCCTCAGCCTTCTCTCCACAGTAAAGAGTCCCAGCCTTTATAGTAATCTTCCCTTACAAGTTATCTGCTCCATTCTGTTACCTTGTGCCTTTTCTGACTGCAGTAGCCAGAGAGGGAGCAGGTCTACCTGAAGTTGCATCTGAGCTGCAGGCTCACGACTCGTCCATGTTGGCTCTCCACTAATTGTTGTGTGAGCATCACACAACAGGGCAGACCACAGCCACGTCGCAGTGCTGCCAGCAGGATGAACCCACCTGAGATGGCTAAATTTCATTATGTTTCTTCTGACCATGCACAGGCTGGTTTTGTGTTTCAAAGGCCATATTCTCACACTGTTCAACAGCTGTGTCCTTGCCCAATTTCAGACTATGGCTCCTGAATATGTTCTAGTGAATGATACAGCTTTTCATAGAAAGAGTATACTTGTCAGTATATATACTTGTATATATATATATGTAGTATATATACTTGTCAGGTGATGAACCAGCACATTCCAATGCTGCTCTCCATCCTGATTAACTCCTAGACAGGCTCTCAGGATGGATAACATCCATCTGAGCAGGTAAGGTCTAGCAGTGCTCAAAGACCCCAAACCCAAGGTGTTATTGTGCAGACTGCCAGTCTGCCCTTGTAACAAGCTAAGCCAGGAGTTCTTTCTACAATCTCCCAGATTTGTCTCCACCTTCTGATGCCTGAGATGAATGCGTGGATTTGGTCCCTGGCTTTGCTATGCCCTCTGGTTGAAACCCAACCCCCTTCAGGTGACAGGAGGGAGAGGAAGGGAGTTATGGCTGAGCTGATGGTGTCCCTCAGCATCTATCTCCTGGGAGATCCCCTCATCCTGGGGTCACAGCAGACCTGGCAGCTCTCATGTGGGCAGGCTGGTAACTGAGTTTTCATTGCTAAGCACTGTGTGCTGCTTTTCTGCTTCTATACATATATGCAAATAGCAGAGGAGAAAAGCTTATACTTTATCCAACTGACAGGAGTTGACTGGCTTGCTCCCCAGTGCTGGCAGTGTTGCTTGGTAGGTGACTGTCCCCAAGGTGGTTGAAGTGGAGAGCATAAATTGAATTTTCAAAGTGCATCTGGTACAATTACGTAGAAATGTGAGTCCACCTTTGATTCCGCTCATATGAAAATTATGACCCTTTGATTTTAGATAAATGGCTAGTGTGGCACATGGCCAGGACTCAATAATGTTTTCCGGGATTGCGCGCAACTCATCGTATCTTTTACACTGCAGTTAAACATGCCCCAAAGAAAGACTTTAGGTCAACAAAAGCTGCTTTTAACCTCAGACTTGCTTGAACTGTACCTGAACTGCAGAGCTGGAGGGACTTAGATGCTTGAGTAAAGCTTACCAAGATTCATCTGGTTGGAATAGGAAGGAGCCCTAGCGATGTATTAACACAGGAAAATCCCTTAGTGCCTGTGTCTGTGCAAGCTACCAGTGAAAGAGGCTGGTGGGATGGAAGAGCCTCCCAGACAGAGAAGGCAGAGTTTCTTTCTCACCTGTTTCCAGGCAGGGGTAGAGTTTCCTAATTTGCTGCCCAGAGCTCTTGTGAGTCTAACACCATCCAACTCTACTAGAAAGATGCTCACAACACTGACCATGTGCACACAGAATATACACACACAGTGTATCAAATGCAATATAAAAGAGTGTAGGAAAGTGCTGTCACGTATTCTGCATGCAAAGCTTTGAAATTACACCTGCAGGTAATCTGCATGCTGAGAGATCTTAACTCAGTGCCTTTCCTGTTCAGCTTGGGTTTTGGCCGTGGGGTTTGGCAGACTTTTCAGCGGACGTGTGGACCTCCATCATTAACCAACATTAAGCTGTGCTTACTTTTCTTGATGACCTTTCAGAGACCCTTGACAAGCATACTTTGACTCTCCCCTCCCCCCCAAAAAACACAGAACATAGTCTTAAAAACAATGGTCTTAATAGCCTATTTGTTTATGCAAATATGACCGCACATCCAGTGGATGACTTTAATTGCCCAGTAATGGATCAAGGGTTTGTAGGACCAAAAACCTGTAGGCACAAAATGAATGGAAAAATATTCTAGGTTGACTGGAAAGACCAGAGCTGAGCATTACCTGGAGCTGTTTGAGAGCCTGGGTGTAAGTAATGTTCATAGATCTTAGAAATCTCTATTTCCTTATTTTATTTATTTAAATTTTTTTGGCTGGAGTATGTGCTGACATTGAGCCAGGACCATTATCTGTCCTTGGCTTGGGATTCAGTGACCTTCTGCCTTAGCAGGGATGTCCAGTGCAGGCTACTGACCTCCCAGGGTGGCTGTCTGGCTGATATGGAGCAAGTGCTGCCAGGCTGCAGACTGTAGGCAGAGTTCTGCTCCCCTGGCCCTCTGTGTAACCCACTGAACTGTACCCAAAACCAGCATTTTGTCTCCACTCTCATGTAACACCTTCAGTTACTATAACTAAATGCTACCTTTGTCGCAACAAAAGGTTGAATGAAAACTCCCAATTTCCAGTTTAGAGATTACTGGTTTCCTTTGGTCATTATATATTATTTGGACTAGTCATACCTGACATCAGGCACATTTTCTGTTTTGCAGTGCTTCAATGCCTCCACATTCAGAAACTATCTATCTCTCTATCCATAATTATTAATGGAAAATTATAAATTCAAAATTTATGTAACAGAAGTGTTATGAATGAGAGAACAATCAGAACAATTACACTTTTGAAATGAAATAAAGGTATTTTAGGCTGCTGGTTTTTCCCCATGAAAACCTCAGAACAGACACACTTCTAAAATGAGGAGGAGGTGTTGGCTATAAATTAAATAGCACCATTTTATGGAAACAATTTTCTATATATTTGTTCTCATAAATGTTTTTGTTACTTAGCGCTCAACAGATCCAGTGTATTTGCCTCAAGACCTGGTATTTGTCCAGTGGAGAATATGGAAACATCTGATTATCCTTGCACATTTGATACTGAATGTCCAGGGCTTAAAAAATGTTGCAACTCATCCAGAGGAGCCGGTTGTGTGGATCCATTGCCAGAGGGTACGTTACTGATAAATTCAAGACTGTTTCTAATAGAAACATGCTTAATTTTTCATTCTGAGGGTGGGAGTGGGCAGGAAAACTGTTACCATAGCTCTTCTTAAAACAAATATAGGAATCTGCCTTGGATCAATTCCATATATTCCATATTTAGCCTCAGTGCTTGCACCAATGAGCATTGAATGGTGTGTGGGTGCTGCAGGTCCAGTGGACCCTCTTAGTCTTCTCGTTCACTGACACAATTGCCTGTGGCACAATGGTGAACGAGGCCATAGATGATGGCTGTAAGTGAGCCCTTCATATTTGCCAAGTGAAAGTGCTTGCTTTGGTTTCTCAGAGCCTTCCTATAGCTCTGTTGCTTTCTATAGCATCAGACCTCAGATAACTTGGCTGGGTTTTTTTCGTATGTTTCAGGAAGAACATTCTGGTACAATGTAACAGTGCTTGTGAAAATGGATTTTAATGAATTAATCAGAGTGGATTCCCAACTTCTGAATCATTCACGCCTTTTGCACTCCATGGTATGTACAAACATGAACATTCCCACATGTTGCTTGATGTGTCCATGTTTCTGTTACTCAATAACCACCACTTGCTTCATAGTCCTCTGTGCTTGCCAGCCAGTCACTCCCCCTTTGTACAGACAGATCATTTCTTTTGGACTCTAATTTGCTCCTAGTTACTGAATGTCAGGTGCATCCTCAAGAAACTCAAGGAACATGGATCTATCAGCTTCTTTAGTAAAATTTTCATGTCTGCTCTATGGGCACTTTAAAGAAATCCTAAAATATAGTGGGTTTTTTTCCTGCTTAAGCAATGCTTGCTCCGGTTCTGTCTTGGTTCAGTTCTGAGTGTATGACTGACTGGGTCCAGATTTCAAGACCTGCAAAGTGTGATGATTTCTGACCAGGAGTTTTGAGTTAAACCATTCAAGAGACAAAGCTCATCTCTGGCACTGGGACTTACGTGGCAAGTGGACTCAGCACTGCCAAAAGTTTCTCTGTGAAACTTCAGGTTTATGGCAAGGGAGACTGTGTCTGGGTCAAGTGTTTTTTCATTGTCTTTCTTGCCACAGAAGAAATGCTCAGGGAAACATCAGGGTATTGATTTTCCTGTAGGACCAAGGCTCTGCCTGTTCATGGATTAGCAGCAGCATTGGCAACAATGTGTGCACAGCCACAGGACAGCAGCACAGCATGCCTTTCCTCAGTCCTGGCACAGCAGGTGGCAAGAGTCTGAGGCAACCAAGAAAGAAATCACAGCCCTAGCAGAGGTGTGAGGCATGCTTCCTGAAAGGAAGGTCTGCAGGAAGAACCAGGCTACAGACAAGGCTCAGACAGTGCGGATTGATCTGTCCTCTCAGTGGTAATTAGGAAATGGATGGATGAACTCAAAGACCCTCCAAACCATAAACTCAAAGCATTTCCCTAGTACATATCACCATGACATGGAGAAAACCAGGCTTGGATGTAGCCTTTGTACTCAAGAGAACAGGTCCCTGTTTCCCTCCATTTTCTACTCCTCCCCGGTTTTCATCTGGAAGTGGGCAAGTGGCAAAGGAAACCCTTGTCCCATCATTAACTAGCACTAATGGGCAGGAGAATAGAAATGGTAGCAGTAGTATGGGAATGTTGCATAGGTGTACTTCTTCCTCCTACCTGAATTCCCCCTTCTCATATCCTAAAAAAGCAAGAAACCCTGGTCCTGTCACTTTGTAGTAAGGAGTAGAGGGCAAGAATCTACCAATATTTTTGTATCGTGGTCTAAAGCAAGCTATGTCAAAGTCAGACACTCAAGAAATAGGAAATAAAAACTGAAGTTTTACCCAAAATTGATACTCAGGGGAATGTTTTTCAGGCTTTGTCTGCTCCACTGACTCCCGATCCCTTCTCTCATTCCTGACTTGCAGTTTTGATGACTTGGTCAGTCCTGGCTTCTCTCTGTGTCTCTTAGTCCCAGCCTTTTTCCTCAGTATATTGCTTTTCTTCTTTTTCCTTCTATTCCCTTTGCCAGCAGTCTTTTTAGTTGCTTAAGGTAAGAAGTGTTGGACAAATTTATTACCGATAGACTGTAATATCATCTCTAAGATATATTCTGTCTATTGCCATATCTTCCTGGGTTGCATCGTCCTGCCTAAGCATTTGAGATTAAACATGCAGCTCCACACCTCTCTTAGCTTAGCATTACTATAGAATCATAGAATGGTTTGTGTTGGAAGGGACCTTAAAGCTCATCTAGTTCTGACCACCCTGCCGAGTGCGGTGACACCTCCCAGTAGACCAGGTTTCTCAAGCCACATCCAGGCTGGTCTTGAACACATCCAATGATGAAGCATCCACAACTTCCCTGGATGACCTGTTCCAATGTCTTACCACCATCACAGTGAAAAACACCTTCCTAATTTCTAATCTAATTCTACCATCTTCCAGTATAAAGCCATTACCCCTCATATCATCACTACAAGGCCTTGTAAGAAGTCCCTCAGCAGCTTTCTTGTAGACCCCCTTTGGATAGTGGAAGGCATCAATGAGGTCTCCCTAGAGTCTTCTCCAGACTGAACAACACCAGGTCTCTCAGCCTGTCCTTGTAGGAGAGGTGTTCCATCTGCCTGATCATCTTTGTGGCCCTCCTCTGGACCCTCTCCAATGGGTCCACATCCTTCTTGTATTGTAACTCTGTTGTGAAATGTGACAATAATAAGAGCTCATCTTGAATAAATGCAGACCTAAGTGTGGCCACTTTGCTATGGTTTCTGAATTGGTGCTTTCTATACTCAGATTATGATAATAATAATTGCATAAATTATGCCTCATTGTCATAGAGTTGTGCTGAGAAAGGAATGAGTTCTGAAGTGTTTGTTCTTCTGTTTTACAGATTACTGGTGCATTACATCCCTTAAATGCCTCTGTGCACCATATCCAGAGCAACAGTGCAAGAGTATACACTGGGACAGTGGCCTCTCAGGTTCTCATTGGGCTGCATCAGCCAGCTCCACTAGCAGAGGTTTCTTCTTCTTTGAAGGACATTGTGAAGCGCGCATATGAAGTGATTGATACTGAAGTACAAGGTTAATTATAATTCTGTCATAGGGGTGAAGCTTTTGGGGGGGGGGGTTCATTCCTCTTCACTTGGGATTTAATCTATATGACTATCAATTTGCTTTCAAAATTAGCATAGTGGATCTTGTAAACTTTGCAAATATGGCCCTAAACTTTCCTTTATAGGATGGAAAAGGTTGTAGTTAATAATTATTTTGGAATGAATAGTTTAGAGGGAATACTCCTGATTCCTCAATTATGTTTATTTTTTCCTAAATCATAGCCCATCTTCAGATGAAAAAGGAAAGGTGTCCATACAGCACAGTCATTATTTGTATTAAACAGGATATGCTCTGTTTTTGTAGATGTGTGTAACTTCCAGTAGCTTGCATGAAACAAGTTCTATTTATAGTCTATTAACTACTATAGTGTATTACTATCTGCTGTTTAAATGTTAGGTAAATATTTAAATATATTTGGTTTGAATTATTTTAATCTACTTATTACTATGTAGTTATCTGAATATTTTCACTCCTGAAATACATCCATAAGGACTGTTGTAATCAGTTCTTATTCTGTGCTTACTTTTGAAAACTCGGTCAAACTTTCAGTGAAATCACTGGGTAGATCTCCTTTCTCCTGCCACTGACATCTCTTAGGTTTAGATGACATCCTGCAACTGCAAAGAGGAGATGCCACTAACTGTCCTGTTATTCCAAAGAAGTGGAGTAAAAGGTGATATGGTTACGGCTGTTTCAAGAAAGGGCATCATTCTGATTTCACTGCACCCACATACATCCAGAATTGCTTCTGCAGAATCGCTGCAGATTTACACTGAATTTGTTATATCCAGAGCCTGGTCTGCACACATTGCAGATCAATCTTGATGCTATTTGCTATTCACTATGAATATCTGTGCAAGGTGTGTTCTTCTTCTTAGATGTCAATGAATGTTCCTATGCTGAATTCAATGCCTGTACTGAGAAAAACGCCTGTGTAAATCTGGAGGGCTATTACAGCTGCAACCCTCAGCATGAACACACAGATGTCATCCCTCACCAGCTTTCCAAAGGTAGGAAATTTAAGTCTCACGTTGGGAAATACTGAGAATGTTTCTGCAGGACTTTGTGGTCTATTGCAAGAGCCACCTGCAAGACAGAGATTTCTGGAGCATGCAGTGCCCTGTCACCTTCTGCTGGGAGAAGATACCACATGAGCCAGCTGTCAGCTATTTCTGATTGAAACACAGTGTATTTATTTCACAGTACTTGTCTGTTTCTCCTATCTCACCCTCAGCTGTCCTCATTCACCTACCAAACTTTCCAGCTTCAGCCCCTGCCTGCTTGTCAGAGCAAGTTGTTCAGTGTCAGTACACTGCTCCAGCCTCCCAGGGAAATATGATTAGTGATGTTATTTGTACGCAAAGTCTCCTTCCCATTCTGACTGCATGACTGCAGCCAGGACTCAGTGGTTGTATAATCCCACCCTGGTTTATACAGGGTCCTCTGCTAGAGACAGATGGACCTTGCTAATGGATGAAATAATATTTTGTGGTGCCAGTTCAGCAAAATATAGAGGCATGTACTTAAAGCCTACAGACACCAATGGGCCTGCTAATAGGCTTAAAGATAATGAGATAAATAAATGCTTGCAAATTCAATGCTTTAACTAGAAAGCAATTTTACAATCCTTTAATCTCAGAAATTAAGATCATGTTTTTCTTTATGCTTTTGTGATACAGTAATATTTATTTTAATTTCTATCTATTTTGCTGCTATTGCTGCTTTTCAGCTGCAGAAAACATGATTGGTATTATTTTGGACTTGCTTTGTTAAGAATGCTTTAACTCTTTGATAATGCTATTTTTCCCCTAGGCATGACAGCATCTACTCCAAGTTCAGCATTGAATCCCATTAACAGTAGCAACAGCTCTTTGTCTAGAAGTAATTCAAGCCTCTTGTCCTTGACTAACCAATCCACAGATGCTGAGTGCCGTAAGTAACTTTTGATTTAAGTGAATATTGTCTTGCTTTTAATTCAGCCACACTTTGATCCCTTTGTCCTGAGGTTGGCTGAGTTATGGGAGAGTGTTTGCAGAAGCTGGTAATAGTTTTTAGAGTGAAACTCCACCTATGGAAAGAAAGAGGCTTTCCCAATGCGACATTCAGAGTTTGGGGTGGGGTGCTATGAAGTGACCACTGGAGAAGCCCCACTATTACTCCCATGGCTAATGAAGGGAATTGGCCTTCTGGAAGTGGAGGTGGCTGCACTGTGCTTCTTTAGCCACTTGTGTACAATGAACCATTCAAGAGCATGTCTCATCATGGGGCTTGTGCTGGATAATCCTCCAGTTCAAGAGCATGCCAGTGAGGGTTGTGTGATGCCAGCACCGCTCACTTGCCTTGGACTCAGCTCACTGAACATCCTGGGCTTCTCCTGGAATGAGGTATGGCAGGATCTGCTACTGACCACAGGAGCAACTCCTGGCCACAGCCACTGAGATGCAGACCTCTTCCTTTTGAGTCTTTGAGGATGTTGTATGGTAAATGAGTAAGGGAGGTTGTCTGCAGATACCCTGTGCTGGAGTCAACCTTTATGAATATTTGTCCTTCTATACATGATAGCTGTCTGAGGGACTATGATGGGAACAAACCCCAGTAGATTTGTCTTTATATGGGTGACTTCAGGCCCTTCAGACAAGAGCTATCACAGTCCTTTTAACATCCCATTCTTATTGTGGAAATTGCTTTAAGTAGCTCTTTGCCTAGTTCAGAATATTCTGCCTAGACAGGCTGGATATTCTTGATCTTCATCTACAACTGCTGATGCAAGCTGAAGCTAGAAGAATTAAAATGAAGTTTGTCTAGTGCAGTAGCCCTATGTCTTTGGGGGTGCTGCATGCCAAGATCTCTAGGCTAGCGTGGGGGATGTTGTTGATCTCACCTGACCCCAGATGTTTAGAGGAGAGGTGTCTAGTCTGGACTTTTTCTCTGGTTAGTGGAAACAGACAGGCTCTGTTGGAGGGCAATTCATCCTACCCAGTTTAGACACCTCCTCGTCCTTCAAGGAGAAGAATCATCTCTGAAGAGTCCTGTCTTTTCCCATTGACATGACAATGATTGCACTGGACTAAAGTGACAAGAGGCAAAGCAGGTGTCAATGTATGTCGAGCACACAGAGTCACTATTCCAAACGTATTCCCATTGCTTGAACTTGTAGCTGATTATTAGTGTTACTAGAGATTCAACACAAATACCAATATTAAAAGGAAATAAAGAATAAGCACCAAACTAATTACACTAGTGGGATGGTTCATGGATGAGGGGACCTGGTAGTGTGAGAGGGGCACAATCTGTCCTGACATAATGTCTATTTACATTTGTTTTGTGCTTCCCCTACTGACTGTCAAAGTGCTTGTATATAATAGATTTAGAATAGCACAATTCTTTAAAAATGAAAAGTTCTTTTTTTCTGTGATGACTCTTCCTGGGACTGCAATAGATCCCTCTGCAGTTAGAAACCACCAAATCTTCAGCGTTACCAGCAACAGTTTTGAAATGTCCTGGCATGTCACTTCTACTCTGAACCACACCTTCCAAGTCCAAGTGTTCAAGGGCAAAGAGATTGTACAAAACTTGAAGACAGAGGAAATTAAAATGGTTGTCTCTCAGCTGGAAGCAGGTGTGATGTATTCAGTAGAGATCAGCTATGAAACCTGTGGAAAAACCAGCACCTCACGTAAAAATGTTAAAACAGGTAAACAGCCACTTTAAAATATATATACATTGTCTCCCCTCCCCTCCTCCATGTGTAGCTCAGCAATGGTCCATTTGGTCCTTCCTGAACTCCATTTCTCACTTACTTCAGCACTTTTTCTCTCCTCTACCCCAGCATTTATGCAACGCAGACTATCAGGCAGCAGAGCTCTGGCCTTAATTGATAAAGCAGTGCTGGAGCTGACTCTGATTATTACAGATATTAAGCTAACCTGGAATACTTATTGTTTTGATTTGGCTTGGCTTGTTTTCTTTTGTCTGGCACTACATTCTGCTGCCACCCATCTCCCATCAGGCCCACTTTTCCTGATTGATGACTGTGGTCAGTGAGAAATCTAGTCAACTGGTTTGTCAAGGGCTCAGCTGAGCTAACAAGAGTGCCCAGAGGAAGGCCACATTCAGCTGAAAATTTGTAAGTGACCAGAATTAAAGGGAATAACAAAGTATGTGTAAAAATGCTTGCAGAATACCCGCTTAATTTTGTTTCATTAGCTAGTGCTGCTAGCTCCCTGAGATTCCAACGTGTTGATCAAACACAGTTTTGTTTTTCTTTTATCCTTTAATTATTTTCTTAGTCTTCATGCAAATAAAGAACTATATCTCTCCCTGTTTTCTTCAACAATGCAGGCAGTGAACTTTTTAAAACTGTCCACAGTGAGAGTGCTGCTGTTTATGTTTATTCAAAAGAGCCTTCACTTTGATCAGATGAAGTATGATTTCAGTTTGTGTCAGAAGGAAATTACTCCCTTTGCAGGAGGAAAGTAGGAGGTCTAGTGGTTTTGGAAACAGGGGGCTGAACTTCAGAGTATGAAGTTGGAGACCTTGAGAAAAACAAAAAATTTTCCAAAGATCAGTCTGAAGAGTAACAGCCTCTGATTGTTTATACAGGTTAAAGTCATTATTGTCTACTGGTTTTGGCTCATGTGCACTGTATGTTATCTATCAGGGTTTACCAGAAGAAGAAGTGGCATGCACTGTTATTTGTTATTCTTTTCAGTTTAAGAATATATTTACTATTCATGCTACCAAGATCAGGAAAAAATAGTGATTGTCACTGGTGGATCAGAGATGAACTCCCAGGCAACCCTGGATGTAACTCGAAATGAAGGTGTTTTGTAGGGTCAGATCCACAAGGATATGTGTATACCCAGATCTCATGCAGTTGTAATTAGGTACCTAACTATCTTTTTGGTCCCGATGTAAGTCCGTCTCCTCAATCTACAGGAAGCTTGTAGTAGAATACTCACTTTATTTTCTTGGTTTAATACCAAACTCTCTCAGCCTTCTCCTCTCCTTCTCTCTCTATCACATGAGACTTTGGTCTGGATACATCAGTTTTCCCTCAGTCCTTTTCTCTTCTGTTTTGTCAGTGTGTGTTTTAATATTATGTCCTACAGAGGCCAAGATATTTGGTGTTACTATGAGGATTCTCAACTACAACTTCACTGATGATTTCCATAATGACAGCAGTTCAGCATATGAAGCATTTTCAAGACTGTTGCTTACAGAGGTAATGCCAAAATATCTGTGTGTAATATATATAATTTTTTTTTTCAATTTAAAATGTATTTAATGTAATAGAGGATTTTATGCCTGGATGAAATATCCCTTGAAAATCATCATACTGTTTCCTGTGACCTTTCTTTATAATTAAAGCAAAATTCTACTGACTAGACAGATCAAGCCCTTGGCCTTATTAGCAATGGAGCCAATGAGAATTTTCCCCTACAGAAGAGTAAAGGAATTAAAAATGCAGGCATGCAACTGGGGCTTCTTTCCTTGGATCATTAGCTTGGCAATAAAGTCAAGCTAAATTGACTTGAGGCTTTTTAATGGATTACTGAAATGACATTGCTGGCATTCATTTCAGCACTGTCTTCCCAATAAATGTCTCAGCTGCTCTCAAAGCTCTTTTTTCTTTAAGGAAAAGTGGCTGACCAGGGCTTTCTTCTCCAACCCCATTAATTACATACACACATGTAGCTACTGTCCATGCCCAAATGTAATCAGCCATAAACAAAACTCGAGTCATGAAATCTATTTCCAGCTCTCAGCTTCCCAAACAGGGGGACATTTCAGGAGCAGCAATTCATTACAGTTTTGCTGTAGACAACAGGGCCCATACAGAAGAATTGGGATCTCCATCCAAAATGAGACTTTCCCAAAACAAAGTGTGACTCATAAACATGCGGATGTAAATTTGAGGAAGAAACCAGTAATGGAGCTATACTTTCATGGCAGCACGGAAGAGGCGTTTGCTCTTGAGGAACTGCAAGTTGAATCTCCTGACATGGTTTTATTTCCCATAGCTGCAAATGGTTCACTTTTGTTTGCAGGAGGATTTTTGTGAGTGAGTCTTCTTTGAGACTAATGCAGGCCAAATTGACATCATGGGAAGGAAAAGGAGCATTGCTCATCTATGTTGTTTCTCCCTTTTTGGGTGTTCAGGAGAGGGGTGTCCCCCTCTCACTTCCTCTCTCCACTCTTTTTCTTGCCTCCCTGCCAGGGAGCCTAGAATGTTAGCTTAAAAACACTTAACACAGTTTGCTTGTAGGAATTTTGGGAGCAAACTGCCTGAATGAGAACAAAGCTGTGTTGATTTATGGTGCTGCATTGAGTGTTGTGTTGATTTATGGCGCTGCATAGTGTGCTCAAAGGCACGCTTAGAGATGTATGTAGGAACAAAAGGTTCCAGCAAGAACCAGAGAAGTGAGGTAAAACTGCCAACACCCGCAAAGCTTGAATATTGTCAGCAGTATACCAGCTTTAATGTTTAAAGTAACACCACTTGTTCAACTGATGTGTCTACATACAAGTCTGATAATCAGCCACGGTGTCATTGTGATATTGCCTTGAAGCTGGGCTGTCTCAAATACATTTTCTTAAAGTTACACCTCCCCCCCCCCATTTTTTCTTGTCTCTCATCCTGATACTTCTTTGTCATTGGACCTGTCTGCAGGTTGGACTTGTACTGGTGAGTTTCTAATACTCCCTGGGAACTAAAAATATGCCCGTACTGGTAAATGAAACATTTCCTGAACCATTCTCTGTCACTAACACCAACTGGCACAAAACAGCCTACTTCTGTGCACTTGGGTTTTCCAAAGTATGGTGGTCACATTCAGATTGCCTTTTGGAACTGGCCCCTGGCCACTGCTAAGTGTCAAACTCTGCCTGGGTACTGTCTGGGGGACTGCTAGCTGCTAGTAATCAAAATCAAGCCAAAGTCTGCTCCAGTGACAGTGGAGATGACCAAGTTCCCGTATCTGGGTGTGCAGAGGTGAATATATATTAGAGGCTTGGGAGAAAAGGCTTATATGACATACAGAGCTAACATCAAGGGTCTGATCCATGCTGTCTTACTGGGCCAATTCAGCTCTAATGCAGGCAAACAGGGGCAGAAGGATTTCTCCCTTGAGACAAAATTAAATTTGGCTTGTAAGACCAGATAGGTACCATTTTCAAGGGTACATAGATGCACCAAGAAGACTCACACTTCTCTGTACCTCAATAATGTCTGACAAGTAAGATTTCTGGAGCAAAATTTTGAAACTTCTTTTACAACATTTTCTAAGTTGTGCATATATAAATCTTTAAAATTGTACCACCATGGTTCAGTTTTTAAAGGAGATGTTCCTGTTGGGTTCCTATTTGTTGATGCTTCTCTCCCTTTGCTCAGCTTGAAAATTCATTTCCACCCAACATTTCTGCTTTATACAAATCTGGGAAGCTGAAAGTGCAGATTGAATCTCTGCAAGCCGGAAGCGTCATTGTGAGGCTCAGAATCACTGTGCATGATCCCGAGTTTCCAGTTGATGCCTCCACATTTGCCCCAGTGCTTTCTTATCTGCACAATGGCTCAGCACTTTTGGTGGATCTGCAAAACACCGTAGTAGAAGGTAATTTTTATTTTTTTTTTCAAACAATAAAATAGGGTTTGTATTTTGATGATGTGCTGTATCACCAGCATTCTTCACAAAAAGTAATTTATAGATAGACAAAGTATGTGGTTTGTTGGAGGCATAACCATGACGTGAGAACTCCTTCATGAGCTTTTATCCACAAGCCCAGAAGGGGTCGAATGAAGGAGTGCTGACGGTACCTGCAGGCACGACATCCCTCCACTGTGTTTAAGGAGGAGTGGAGCCTTTGGTTTTCTTATTAATTCTCCTCCCCCTCTTCTTTGTGAGCAGTTGGAAGTTTGCCATATCTTTCTCACACTGAATTGCAGACAGGATTACTGTGGCATATTTGTAGCCTTTAGATACACATGCCCTCTTGAGAGTTTTGTGCTACAAGGCTGTGGGGCTGTATTTGGGCCAGGGTGTAAGAAAAGAAATCTAACATCTTCATTATAGAAATCCAGTCAGAGAAATTCCCAAATGTCCCCTTAGTGAATAGGACTAAAGAAACACGCATGGAATTTATGTTAAACTAGGCCTTTGTTTGATCCTCAGTAATCACCATTTGTATCTTCAAAGGGCTAAATTCTGGCTTTGGGTTTCCCAGCTGGCAGAGCCACCCAGAGTTCAGAAAGTTGCCAAAGACAACAGAATGGGTTATTCTTCTCTCCCAGCATATTAAGCCCTTAAAAGCTTATTTACTGTGATCAGGGAAAAATACCTTTGGAGTTGTAGAGCATACGGAGGCTAAGGAGAACAGGATGGGAAAAAAACAGAAGAGACAAATTGCACCTGAAGCCTACAAATATCACAGTGGTAGCAGATCGTGAATTGCAAGATGCTGATGTGTGCCAAAATACTTTACAAATGTTATTGATCCTGGGACTGAGGGAGTATGGAGGAAGAAGGCAATAGCTCTGGACATTAATTGCAGAAAAACAGGCGGCTTCCAGTAGCACCACTCTTAGCCAGGAGCAGAGACAGCTCCTCCACTCCTCCTTAGGGGTAGAGAAAAGGGATCTATTTCTTATCTCTGCCCATTGTTTGACCTGAGTTGCCTAAAGTCAAATGTGGAAAATAAGGTGAAGGAGTGTAGCACATGAAGCAAAGATGGTATAACAGACTGTTCTGTTTTCTGAACCCCAGAGAGTCTTGGACATGCCTTTTGACAGTAAACCTGCACAGATCTTCTTGCACAGTGGAACAATGCCACACGGATCCTCTGTAGCCACCAAAAGGCTATGTGCTTGGCTTAGTGACAGTGGCAGAGCAGAGAATTCAACTTTGAAACAGCAAGGCTGAGAAGTCGGAAGGGGTAGCACAACTTAAGGGCGTGGAGCAATTGCATCTCTCTTTGAAGACTTGTGAATTATTGTTTAGTGCCATGATGAATAGAGACACTAAAAGGTCTGTCTGATGTGTGAGGCATGGTAACATAAGAGAAAGGGGCATGTTGGGAAAAGAGTCAGGCCCAAGATCCATCTAGCACAATATCACATCCTTGGTAGCAGCCAATTTTTGGAGAAGTGTAAGAATACAGCAAGTGTAGATGATGCCTGTCACTAATACTGTCTTAGCCACCAACTTGTTTTCAGCTCCAGGACTCCCTGAAAGCAAAATAATTTCTTTGGATTTCTCCTCCATGGGTTTCTCATGAAGTCGTGCAAACCTTTAGCTTCTGCAACATCATTATGCAAGGAATTTCACAGATCTGTATTTACCTCTTACAAGTATAATGGGTAATCAGAGTGAACACAAAAGCATTCTTTTAATAATTTTTGGAGTAGGACCATTGGTTGAGGGGTGTGTATGTGTGTGAAGGCACTTTCCCAATGTGAAAGGCCAGAGAGATGCCAAGAGTGCAAAAAAAGAGCACAGAGCACACCTTGGCTGTGATGTAATGGATGTAATGGATGTAACGGTTATAGGGTAAAAAAGTGCAGTGGGTGTGTGTATGTACATGCATGAGTGATGTGCTAGTGCCAGTGAGCACTGAGAATAGAACACAAGTGTTTTGGCCTGATGCTGATTGAATTTGGCCATCAGAGGTGAAGGAATTTGCTTAAGAAGCCATGATAAGTGATGAGAAAGGAATCCCTCAGAGACGATGGAGTGAATATAAGTTATGTGGTAATTAGCATGGGAGTATCTCTTAGATGGTGTTTGAAGCCACCAAGAGTCATAATTACTTCATAGCATAATAAAGCATTAATAAGAGCACTTTCATTGCTGGTGCTTTTTCATGCTGCATATTTCTGTATTCCCTCTAAGTGGCTTAGGCTGCAACATAATAGGCAGATGCTGGCCATAGGCATACAAAATTGTCTAATGGAAACAATCATGGATACAACAATTATCTAATGATGAAGAAAGGAAAGAGAATTGAAATATTATCTGGAAGGAAATAAAAGGGGAAGGTTGTCTGCAAGCAGAAAGATGAATGCATGTGGGTGCATGCACACACCTGCCCTGCATTTTCTCTTTCCAGAATGGGGCTTTCCTTTTTTTTTTTTTTTGTCAGAGAAATACTCACAATGATTCATCTCTGCATGTTTGCAGAACCAGTGCTTACAATAATGCATTGTTCAAAACAGTTTTCTAGCCTCTGATCAGAATTATTTGTCCTAAGACACAATTTTCAGCCTAGTTTTCTGCTCTCTCTCACAGCACCTGGGGCAGTGAAGGTATATGCACAAGGCAGTGCACCCAGGGAGGGCTCACATGGGATTCACTGAGATTATTCATGTCCAAAGCATTAACTCGGCCTTTGCATGTTTGTTGGAACATGGTGTGGATGGTAACATAAGACTGCAGATTTAAATCTCTCGAAAGTGAAGAGACTAAGTAATAAAATAGGATTAGAACTGTGAAATAAGCAACTCTGACTCATTCAGAGCAGCTGAAAGTAGACATAAGGAACATTCTTAGTGCATATTCATGTACTGATAAACATGTATCTCTTTTCTGAAGTTACCAGAATGAGGGTGACAGTTTTACAGTATTACCTTTGAGAAAAAATCTTTTATAAAAAGAAGTTTTGCCCTTAGCACTTTCTCTGTTAAGAACTGAAGAGTGCTCCTCATGGGAGTTACTTTTTATTTGAAGCAGAAGAATATTTGGATTAAGTATCTATTTAATATTCTAGCTACTGGTAGCTAGTGGTGACAGGTCTGTTCATTACCTGATGTATCTGGAGGTACTCTACACAGAACTTTGTATATGCTTTTTATATAGCTTTATACAAAGCAATATTTTTTATTTTTTCTTTTTACTTCAAGTGTCTACTTCTAAAAAAAGTTCTTTAGAAAGTCTTTACTTGGAGAAAATATTTTTCAGAGTACAAGGATAAAGGTTGATTTTTTTATGTGAGAAAATGACAACAAATGTAGCATTCTGCATCACTCAGAGCCTGGCTGTCAGGAAGACCACATTCATAAATTCAGAAACTGAAGAAAGGACTTTTACGATTATTTCTAGATGAATGTAGCCAGAAGGGAGGCTGTCTGACCAATGTTCTGGTTTCGATCTTACAGACTGGGATGAATGTGCTTCTCAGGCCGAGAATGACTGCTCTGTGTTTGCAGAGTGTATCAATTTGGTGGGCTCATTCCTGTGCAGATGCAAGACAACCATGGATACTAATCCATCCCGACCTGGAAGAAACTGCGAGGGTGAGCAAAAGCATGGCATGTAGTTTCCCTGGGCCATGAAAGCTTGGAATAAGGTGCGGGTTTTTACCACTGCTTTTATTGCAACAGTTTATATAGCACACTATGTGCTATAAAGGTACACCATAGGTGTACCTTTGCAGTCTCTGGCTGAATATATATGATCTCTCTCTGAATATGAAGGTAAACCATGTATGTGTCGTCAGATGAAATCTCTTTGAGATCCTCCTTGATTAGTGTAATGCTGAGCAACACGAGGCATACATTTTCCTCTTTTAGTATGTCAGTGGCTAATTTCCTCCCACTGTAATCATCCATGGCCTGCCAACTAGAAGAGGACACCCAGGAATCAAATCTGCATCTTTGTGTAGGCACAAATCATATTCAACACCATAAAAATCATATATGCTACAATGTGTTATGTAATATCCAAGACCTGTTTCTGTAATGCTATTATGCATGGCTGGGTGATCTCAGTTCTATTTTCAGGTCAGGGCCTGGTGCTCCCTCATGCAATTTGAGGTCCCATTTCAATGTGCATTTGCTGTGTTGCAGGTGAGATTGTGGACCCTCTCACTGAAACGATGGCTCCTGAAGAAGTAAGCCTTGCAAGTCCTGCCTCCCCTGCCACCACCGAGATGGTGGCTGCTGTAGGCTCTGAGATGAGCACTGCCATACACCTCCTTGCTGCATTGCCACTGCATGTCAAGAAAGCACTCCACAGTCATGCTCCTACCAGCACTGCTCCAGCCTCTTGGAAAAAAGGTCTTGCACCACAGATGGACTTCGCCAGGGACAACAGCCTCACAACCATGAGGGCAGCAGCCAGTAAGGAAGTGGCTATAAGTGCAGAGTGGCAGGCGACTGTAAGTCCATTGCAGCAAAGCTCTGTGACAGAGGCTTCCCCTGGTGCATCACAGCGAGCAAATGCTCTCACAAATGCGCCCCTGGGCACAGCTGGGCAAAAGCAACTCAGTTCACCAGTGCTAGTGTTTCCAAATCAAAAAGCTTCTGCTACCACCAGAAGTCACACAGCTTTTGGTGTGCCTCAAGTCAACTCTCATGGTGTCCATGGTACAGGACTGCCACCCACATGGGATACTGATGGTCCCACCCTCAACACCGCTCTCAGACTACATGTAGAGATGGGAAGAGAGAACAGCTCTTGGCTCAAGAAATACCCTGGAGCCCTGGGATCAGCAGCTTTGCAGGCTGTCTCTCCAGCTCCCAGACCAACACCAGGGCCAGCTGTGGACCGCAGTGAGTATGCATCTGGCAGGTGCCAGATAATGCGTGGTAATTTGGCTTCACGAGAAACAAAGACTCAGAGTCAAGAAAGATGCACACTTGGAATCAGTGGTCTGGGATGAAGACGTCTGAAAGTAGTTTTCCTATAACAAAATTATTTTCTTGAAGGAATCAGCATATTTTTTCTTAAATCAGCATATCAAAATACTTTCTGGTAATTTGTCAGTTAATTTTATCAATGTTGAATTTCTTCATCTCAAAGCAGATAAAACAGGTCATATTGACTGTGGCTCATCAAAACGTGGCTTTCCCTTTGGCCACACATCTTAGTTTATCCTGCATGCACTGATACTAGGGTGCTTCAGCATCATTTGCCCCTAAAGTTACCTTAGACACCTGGGAAGACAAAAGTCCTGCCTTCCTATTCCTCTCAGCAGAGCACAGATTGAGCAGAGCCCCACAAGTTTCCTGTGGGGGTGAGAGCTGCATGGAAACCCATGAGCCACTTTTTCAAGAGCTGTAATTGAGAGTAACAAGGCTGGTGGGAATGGCTTAATCTGTTTGGGTTTGGACAGATGTATTGCAACTAATAAGGGGATTTTTCTGTTGATTGGAGCTCAATCATATTTCAAGGTTGGGTCAGATTTGGTATTTAAATTATGGTTTTGTTTGGGATAGGAATGCTACTGTCTCTGGACAACACTAAATGTATTTTTTCTGTAGTGTATTAGTAAATGATACCTGTTTCAGTTTTGTTTCTGCTTCTCTTCAGTCTGCCTCTCATGACCTCCACATCTGTCCAATCCCAAACTGCACTCCACTCTGCTCCTTTCTCTTCACGTCCCCTCTCATCTCCTGCTCCTGTGGGTTTCCACTCATCCAGTCCCACTTCTGGTTCTTCCTCATTCCTTTCTCCCTGGAAAACCTCTTTTTCAGCCATGTAAGGCCAGTTCTGCTGCTTCTCCAGACTCTCTTACTCCACCAGTCCCAATCACCAGTGCCAGTGTCAACTTCTCCAGTCCTGATGAGCTCTGGGCAGCCATGCCCATGTCCCAGTTCAGCTTTTGTTTTCTCTCTTCTTCATGTTGTATCCTTTTCTCTTCCTGGCATGGGTGAGACCTGGGAACAAAGCCAGACAAATAACTGATTTGGAAGCTCAGTGAACAAATGGAAGGAACAAATAATTTTGGACTGAACAGCATATTCACCTGAACTGAAAAGCTCCATTTACTGCTTCATTTTGTGTTCCTCCTGCCCCCTTTCAATGCAGGGAAGAGTAAAAAAATGTGGCTTTTTTTTTTTTTTAAGAAAACAAAAAAGTTCCATTAAAAAAAAAAAAAGCTAATTTTAACTGACAAAAAAAACATAGGACATTTTTTTTCCATCTGAAAAACAAAATTGAAGAATTCTACACAAGTTCAGTTTATAAAAACTTGTTTTCTTTTCCTGATGAACAAAATATTCAGCCAAGTGCTTTTGCTGGGAAAGAAGCTTGTGAAGGGATTATGCCTGGGGACCAAGAGGAAGAGCCACCATAGTGGTATTTCACTAGCCTGGGGCAGGAAATTCACAGGGCAAAAAGCCATATTTGGTGAAGCTTTATATATAGCTCCTCCCTGTGGCAGCATCTCTGACCCAGAGGGTCAACCTCAGCCAACTCTTCATAGTCTGACACATCTTTTAAATATTTTTTCTTTTTTTCTAAAATTGTTCAGAACATTTTTCCCTCTCATCATCAGGTAAGAGAATGTGGTTTATCTCCTAAATATCTATGTTCACATGACAGGATAAGCCATAGCAAAAAGCTAACCCAAATCCTTTGATCTGACCAATGGTGGTGAGGGTTCTTTTGGGATCAGAAATATGCTGAGATAATGGAATTGGTGGCTTTCTTTAGTCAGGCATGACTTTCTCCTCTCTCCTGCAAAGCTTTACTTGATGACTATTTCTTTTTCTCTGGTACCTTTTCCAGGATTATTGTTTCCAGCACGACTAGAACCAACTTTGGTGTAACATGATGCACAGAGCTTATGCAGAGCCCTGCTTTTCAATTCTTGCTGCTTCTGAAAAAGCAGCTGATATGGGAGACTAAAACTCAGTATAGGAGTCTGACAGCCTCAGCGCTGGAACCTGGTGCCTTATATACCGTTGAAATCAGGACAGATGTGTGTAGGGAGGAAAGCAAGCTGGTACACTAGAAAGTACAGACTGGTAACTTGCTTCAGAAACAAACTTAATTCTTAGCCAGATGATAGAGTTCTCGAAGCCTTTGCTGAAAACCGAAGACCTATATTCATATAAAACGTTGAAATGTTAAATCTTGGTATGCTAGGAGTGATGATCTGTTAGCAGCTGGAAGGCAGTGTTTAGACAATTGTCTGGTAGTGGTCATGGTATTGAGTGATGGCAGTCAGCTTGCCTGGCTAGCCACTAGAAGGACACTAGGGGTATGAATCACATCTTGCAAAGCCCTTTCTCTCCTGTTTGTGATCACCTTCAGTGTCTGTAGTAACGTCAAAACCAGTGATACTGAGAAATAACCTAAAACATTTGAGACTGCCTTAATGTGATTCAACAGATAGAACTTCAGGGAGGAAATGTACACCCTGTTGGGGTTCCTCTTATCTTACAATAGCTGTTTAAAATGTAGATGTCTAATCTCAGGCAGCTGTCTAGCCTTCCTCTGAGGTTGGAGGAAGGACCTTGGTGCTGCAATGACTTGACCTCCGGAGGGACCGGTGTCGCTCCATTGTGTGTAGAGGACTGCTGGTTGAGTCTAGAAGAGCAAGGTGCCTGAACATAGATATAGAGTAACATTTCAGATGGGTCAGAACACCCAAGACATAACTGGCAGATATAAGTCCTACAGCAGGCCACTACTCTTCTTGAGAGTCATCTAGGAGTG
Source organism: Megaceryle maxima (assembly GCA_024605025.1). Lineage (NCBI taxonomy): Eukaryota > Metazoa > Chordata > Aves > Coraciiformes > Cerylidae > Megaceryle > Megaceryle maxima. The sequence continues at coordinate 38,532 of JANHGN010018478.1, forward strand.
AGAGAGGGCAGACTAAGGTGCTGGATGGCTATGTTTAGGCATTTGGGGGTTTGGCTACATTTCAGAGGGCTGGTGTTCTGCTGTTGTGAGTTGATGCATATACCTGTTGTCACCAAGCATGCCAGTGACTGTCACACATTTGTCTATGGACTACAGTCCATGGAACATGTATTTAAATTGTCTTTTTCTTACTTTGCAGATGTCCAGAAACTTAGTGGCACAGTACGGATAACAAATGTGAAATACTCTCCGGGCTTTAGCAATACAAGCAGTGAGGAATACCAGACCTTTACACAGCTCTTTGTTGATGAAGTAAGTGGCCAAGGAGGACCTGTTATCAATGAGATGACTCGTATAATCTTTCCCGTGAGGGCTGTATGCCACATGTGTCTCTTTTGAAAGATCTGTGAGGTGTGAGTTCCCCGGAGTGTCTGAGAGTTCAGGATGAGCATATAACTGTGGTTTAGGCTGAGACCGGGGATTCTCTTGTGTCTCCATTTCCTCTGCTTCTCATACCCAGTTACACTGTCTTACTGATTTTCTCCAGGGGTGTGGCGAAAAGTTAACAAATATTTGTAAAGTCCTCTGATATCCTTGCCCTGCACAGTGCTGTTTAAAAGATGTAAAGATGAGATGCCTGAGGACACTTGGCAGTGTTGGGTTAATGGTTGGGCTCAATGACCTTAAAGGTCTTTTCCAAGTGAAATGATTCTATGATTCCGTGACTGTTATTACCCTCTCTCACAGTACCTTAAGGCTGACATTTCTAATAATCGTCCTTATTTTTGTAGCCCCATATCTGGAAAGGGAGTGATTTCTTGATAAGTTAACCCTGCCCTCACTTGTAATTAGAGCACAGGGTAACAAAGCACACTGTGATATCTGCTGCACCTTAAACAGTCTCATAATTCTCAAGCATTGCATTTGACAGTATCATTCTCCTCATTTCATAGTGAGTTTATCAGAATATTGTTCCTGCTGGTGATTAGTCAAACACACCTGTTCTTGGAAAACAGCTGGTTTATGCTGTTCTGCTTTATAGCCTTCCTCATCTCCCTTTAATTGTCTGTGGTTTTAGAGGCCTTGATAACTGGGATGATAAATCCATCACTGACAATTGTATGAATTTTTAAATCCTGCAGAGGACTACCCAGACCCTCACTGTGTACAGAGTCACTGCAATACAGCTGTCTGCAGTGGGTGCACTGACAACAGCATGTGTTCAGGCAAAGGTCAGGCTAGCGTGGGGTTAGAGACAACTGCAAGGAGGGAAAAGCACGATCCGTTTAGCTGTGCATGATGTTTTCTTGGATATCACGTAAGTTTCCCACTGGTCATTACTGGTTTGCACCTCTTTGGCTGTGTGAGTGGGGCACAGCTTTCTAGGAGTTGTTTTGTCCCCAGGCTGTCACATCAGAAAACCAGTCACAAAATGAGAGTGACGTGATTAGTAAAGTGAAAAGGGTGCATTTCTTCACTGACCTCACTCTCATTCAGCATCACACTCTGCTCGAGGCTATTTTGGAACAGCAGAGTATTAAAATGGACTGAAATGTGTATTTTCTTCATTCAGTCAGATGCTTCAATACAGAAAACCACAGATACAAATATATTTGGCAAAAAATGTAAAATGACTACATAAAAGAACTAAAATAAGTTTTTCTATCAAGTTTTACCCAGTACTCAAATATTCAGCTGGAAAATCATCGCTTGTGATTATAAGAAACTAACTTCCTTTTCTAGTGCACTGTTTTTGTAGTCCAGCTGGCAAGGTGTGTTAGTGTTGGTTCTATTAACCTCTGAGCCACTTTATGCAGGTTATAGTTGCATAGCTACTGTATACAGCAAAATATGTTGTGTTTTAGCACAAATGTGTTTTTAGATGCCAAAAAAGACAAAGTTTAGCAGGACAGAAAGATCTGCGTATTTTCTTTTCAGGTTATAAGGGCCAGAACTGATCCATTAAAGTAAGTGAGGAAAGTTTCCTGAGCTTTAAAAGCACTATCAGGTTCCAGTTAAATAATGTTTTTTTTTAAAACTTCTTTGGAGTCACCATCTACAATTCTGAGTATTTATAATCCTAATGTATATAATGTTCTTCAGTGTAAAGCTGCCCCAGAACTTAAGTGGCATGTGGTTAAATTGGCAGCACAGCAAATGGAAATGTCATCTTTTAAATAAAATGTAGTTGAGAAGGAGGTAAAAATTTAATATGACAACTTGCACTGTCATTATCCAGTATAGTTTTACCACCCTCCATGAAATGCAACTCAGAAACAGCATAGCTAAGGGAGAGAGAGTATTTCAGTCTTCTTGAGCTTTGCTCAGCCTATCTTTTGCAAGAGCCAAGAAGAATATAATGGCAACTATAGGGCTTGTCCTCAAGAAAATGAATCAGGAAAATGAAAGGTTTGAATTAAAAACATGTTCACTGAGGTGCATTAAATCCCTGAATGGAAAAGGTTGTTCTGAATTTGGGTTTATTAAATTTAACTGACTGACAAAATGTGTGAAACTGATAAATAATATTGCCTTATCAAGGTGACCCCCTCATTTGGAAGTCACACGTTTGATGTAGCTTAATGCACTTAAAGTGCTTGCAGTTAAAGTGATCTGGATGTGTAATCAATGTTGATACAGGGATTAAGGCAGATTCACTACTCCAGTGTAATTTTACCCCTTTTTTAATTTGAGTTTATCTGCAATTCAGGACATCCTTAGAGCTGCTGGGGATTGTAACTGAGCAGATGTGTGCTCTAGTACCTTCTCTCTGAAGGTGCAGCCAAAGCATGGACAGCAGGGAGGGGTTTTTTTATCCTCTTTGAGTGAAGGCTTCATGCAGGGTTCTGTTCAAATTAATGTACCTTTTGCTTACTTATTTCAAGTTTCCAGACTGCCACTGTGTTTTTTGCTCTGCTGGCCACACAGGCTCCTATGCAGGTACCCACTATATCTCCAATGAAGTGCTGACATATTGCCTGGGACCTATGGATGGTTGGTTCCAGAAAACCCACCAGACATGTCACAACCACCCGTGGGGTGAGCCTGGCTGCCTCAGTCTGACATTTTCCTTTTTTTCAAAAAACCCATTGTCCTTTTCTGTTACGTTAAACTGTGGCTTCCATCTGGCCTGGAATTGGACTTTATCCGCCTCCTGTTTTTATTGCCCGAACAAGGATCATTCCCTTCCCTTGATGCTGGTGTTAATTTTGCTCATGTTCTCTTCCTTTCTTGTGACTCTTCTGGCATACTGAATTGGCATTGCTCATGTTTCCTTTGTGTGCTACAGAGATTGTAGATACAATGATGGATCCCAAGATAATGTATTTGTCTAGTAAGAAAAACCTTTTACACAAGGGTATTATATATCGAATATTTCTTTCTAAAATGTTCACTCTTCTCTTTTTCCTTCTTTTCTAGCCCCCCTTCATCAACCATTATTTTGATAACTTAGGGTGTGGTACCTGTTGTGAAAACATAGCATTCTGGATAAAGGGTTTTGTAGTGTCACCTAGTGGCTAAATACAAGTACCATGAATGTCCCCTGACACTTTTCTAGCTCTGAGTCCTGCTTTGTGAGGAAAAATATGAATAAGGACAGAAACAAACCAACCAAACAAAACAGACGGAAAAAACCTCTTCAGGGTAAGTGAGAAGGGAATACAAGTGAAATTGCAGATGAGCTAAGAGGATGTCACAAGTATATGTATTTAATATCCAGAAGTTCAGACAAAAAATATAAAAGATGAAAACTTAGGGCTGACCTCCAACTTTTCAGTACATGCTTGTATCACAGTTTAGGGTCAGGGCAGCCTGCTAGACCTATAATAGATGCTCTCCGTTAACCTCCCTCCCTCCCCAAAGGGGAAGAGAAGGGGAATAAGAGAGAGAGAGAGACTTAGTGATTAGAGAAAGAAACTAGAACAGCTTTAATGAAAATGAAAATAACAATAATAAAATTGATTACAT
>JANHGN010018479.1:0-105698 GCA_024605025.1 Megaceryle maxima
AAACGCCTCCGACCATTGTTTCTGTCCTTGCCTCCCACCATGGATCTGGAATGAGACACTGCCCTGGTACCCCAGCCCTGATGCCAGGTTGCCTTCCTTCCACCAAAGTCCCCCAGTGAGGGGGTCCACAGCAGCTTGCCCACAGCACTGCCTCTTGCACCCCAGGCACTTTGGCTTGGACACACAGCCACTGCCTTGCTAAAGGCAGTCATGTCTTTCTTCCTATTGAATTTTATATTTTAATTATATTTTGGGTTGGATTTTGTTTTATTTTTTTCTTAACCCTTTCATGAGCAAGAACTGACTGTATGGTAGCTGGCATCTCCCTGTAAGGGGTCAGAAGTTTTGGACTAGCAGTAACTGCTGTGGGTTAGTACAGAATTCTGAGGTCTGAGAATTTAGCTTTTTTGAGAGGTAACACCATTGGTGTCATTTTCCATCCTTTCCTGTACACAGTCATGAAAGATGCTCTTCAATCTTGTAATTAAATTCAGAACATTTACATACAAACTGGGACAGGGGAATAAATCAGTAGCATCAATCTATAAACCAAGTCTCAAGGTAGCACACACTCAGTCTTGGACCTTTGGAGTGTCACCACATAAATATTAAATACCCTTTTAAAGCAGCTGATTTAACATGTGAAGTAAACTTAACAATTCCTCCTTCTTCAGCCTCCTCTTCCCCAAACACATTTAAATAAACTGATGTCTTTGCGGCCTCTGCAACTATAATTCCATGTCTCCTGAGGGTACAAGGTTTAGGTGAAGAATGGAGACCACAGACCCTTTTGGGACAAGGATTAGCTTTAATCTTGAGGTGATTCTTGCAGTTGTAGGACTCTGTGTTCTGGGGAATGTGAGCTGATGGATCATTCCTGATGGGACTCTTATTTTTCCATGAAATACTACCAATGCAAAACAGATTGACCTTGGAGCCCACAGGAGTCAACTTGATGAAGAGCTTAGTTGGAGCTAGACTGACAATTGGAAACCAAATGAATCATATCAAGTGTGACCATTACAGGCCTGAAAATGATTCTTAATTAACCACTGATCCTCTGTGGTAGCAAGTTTCCAAAATCTGTGAATCCATAAGGGAACCCACAAAAATGTGCAAGTGGCAGTTTACCTAATCTAATAGCGCTGCTCTGCTGCCTCTCTGACAACGCTTTATTTTCCTCGTTTCATGCTGTGTTAGAAGAGGATCCTCAGGATCCGATTGGGTTTACAGGAGATCGAAACATGGGCAAGTCCTTAACCCATACGTTTATTTCCTCCTTCCACTTTCCTTTTTCCAGTATTTCCCATTGAATTGCCATATTGTGTGCAAATTATTTGGTATTTTAAGGGTGTCATGAGTAGTCTTTTGCTTTTAACACTAACCAAGAAGGTGGTTATTTCTTATCCAGAGCACTAATTCCATCGTAGCATCGGCCGTGTTAGCTGGGAACTGTAGCTCCCATGTAGTATTTTGAGGGGAAAGTCATTCATTCTTCTGTGCTCTTTAACAGGCATGTCCAGGCATCCTCCAGCTCCTGATCTCCCTACCTTCTATCCCTTGTCTCCAGGGGGGGTTGGACAGATAACACCACCTCTTGGCTGGTAAGACCTTTTAGCTTCTTTTCAGACAAAGGTGCATGTTCACACCGTTGGCTGTTGTTGAATCAGTTGCAGCATTTCCAAAATAAGAATGTCGCTGCAGTAAGGAATTGCCATGTTATTTTAGTTGAAAAGATCAAAAAGTGTCTATCTTTGAAATGAATTGAATCTGGTGTTTTGTACACGTGCAGAAATTGAAGTGTGTAGATTTCACTTTGAAGTCTATATATTTCTTATGGCTCAGATTTGTGGCTCTTGGCATTTGGAAAGGTAGCAGAAAACAGTTCTCAAGGAATTAAATGTAAATTTTTAATAAACAAAATTGCAATTACCAAGGGCAGGGGAGGGGAGGTAAGAAGGAACTTTGAAGTGTGTGTGGGGTGGGAAATCTTGAAACTGCACCCGAATGGAGAGCAAACTTTTGTAGTCTGCTGCTTTTTTACAGTTTTTGTATAGAGAGAAGCCTCTATCATTGGCAGATTTGGCTGCTCTTATTAACAAGAGCACTCTCAGGATCTCTCTCTGCCACTCAGGGTGTAATTTTCATGTTGGAGGAAACACATGGTATTTTCAGAGTAATCCATTTGGCAGGATGTTTCACGTCTGCTTGGGATGGAGAAAAGAGACTTGCCCTTAGTTCTGTTGGAGCAGGGAATAAGGAAACTCAGCAACAAACTTCAGTTCTTTAGAATCTGTATCTTGACTAGTCTGCACCCACACAATGAGCAATGCAGATGTTTTCTTATTTATTTTTTAATGTGTCTATGGGAGGGAAACATGATCCAGATGACAACGGGTAGAGAAAATAGAGCAGAAGATGGTGAAATGCTGTATTGCTGGCAAATCTTTCGGGATTTCCCACGTGCCTTTTTGGAACAAATTATTAGCAGATGCCAGACTAAAATTTAGAAGTACCTGGCTCTCTCTTTTTCAAAAATTATTGCACCCCCCCAAGCCACGTTGGTTGCTGCTCAGCTGACTCCCCACCTCCATCACCACCAGGCAGTTCCTGGTGTGCATTTCCAAGATGCAGTCAATCATCTCTTCTGGATGGTTTCTTGATGCAGAGACTGGGTTAGAGGAAGAGGGAAAAGAGAGGAACAAGATCCAATCTTATAAGGCCTGGGGATATGTTCAGCAGCACTCACTGATGGCGAGACAGACGCAGACATCCCTTATGCTATATGACTTCCAGCTGCCTTCTGTGCAGTATTGCTGCTGAGACTTCCTCCACTTACTTCCCCCCCCCACACACACCCCTTTCCTTTGAGCACTGCTCATTTCCCAGCGTGAAACCTGCATCCAGAAGCCACTATCCCTTATTTTCCCATCTGAAAGGTGATATGCCAGTCAATAAGTAACTGATTGGGGTGCGTGCAGTCTTTCTGGGCTGGTTCAGCTATTTGGGCTGAACTGGTATTTGTTTGGATTACCATAGCATGCTACTTCAGAGTGCTACTTGTAGTCACAACCTGAGCCACTGCTAACTGGAAGTAACCAAAATGTAGTGATGATGATGATAAAAACTAGAGTCCAAATGGCAGGCTGGTGACAAAACATTCTGTATGTGTGGGAGTGTAGAGGAGGTAAGAATTTCACACAAGCTTCTCTTAGTGGATTGCAAAGTTTGAACTTTCAGTAGTTAAGATGGACTTGCGTTGCTCTGGGCTTTTAGGTGGCTGTGGAGTTGTGGTTTTGTTTTGTTTTTTTTTAATCAAATAAACTTATATTTGCTTAGAAAAGCTGCCAACTTGTACCTCACTGTAGAAGACGCAAATGGAGAGAGTCCTAAGTTTTCAAAGACTCAATAGAACTGTTAAAAGGTTTTCTAGCTTGATAATTCACAGTCTGGTGTTCTTGTGCTGATCTACAGTAGAAATATTTGGAATCAAATGCCTCTTTCCTAAGAGCTGGTTAATTAAATCTGATTACAGTGCTTTTAAAACTAGTTGAGAGAAGAAGACAGATAGAGAAGAGTGCATGTGTGTGTATGTGCATGCACATGTGCTTTGGAGGAGGAAGGCTGGTCATTTTGCTTCCTCCTCCGTGGAAACCTAGATTGGGAATCTTTCAGTAGCAAGGGAGAAAGTCCAAAGTGTTCAACTATTTCCTAGCTTAGAATGCAGCAGAACTCTTGAAAGTTTTTACCTATTACTATTTATTTGTGACTAGTACTGAGTTCCCATCAAGTGCTTGTAACTCTAGAATAATTATTGAATACCGTATCATATAATTGATGGGTTCCTTTCTTCTGTGACCTCAGGCAAGGTCAGCCTGTATATCCCATCTCGAGTGGATTCAGGCAGCCCTATCCATCCTCACTCTCAGTCGACCCTTCCATGTCCAGGTAGGTGTAGGAGGTGAATGACTGGCTGGGGAGTAACTGCTGGCATTAGAGAGCCAGTTGCTCTTCTGCTTGCATCTTGGTCTGCCTTTGCTTGCTTTTCAGTCAGCTAAAACTTTATGCGTACATTTTTATTTAACATATTTGTGTATATACAGTTTGCCTGGATCCCACACTGGTCTCATTCAGCATTTTCTTGGCAGTCTCTAAAGTACTGCAAGTAGGACCACCAGTGGCTTGTCAACAATTAACTGAGCTGTTTCATCTGAAATGAGTCGTTAGTTCATTTCTAGATGCAACACATAGTGTTTGGGTTTTGCTCATGCAAGTGTGCAACCAGGTGGATTGTCACTCTAGTCTGTGTTCTTTAGCTCTAACTTCAAAGTTGGTAATTAGTCTTGAATCATTTAGGTATCACTCCATGTGGAAACTTGCTCACAAGTAGATCTTCCATAGCCCAAAGCCACTAATGGCAGGGGATGCCAGCACAGTGTATTTGTACTGGTGTGTGAATCAGGCACTGTGTGTTTATGTCTAAGTGCAAGCAAGCAATGCTTATTGAGACATGGCCATGACACACTCCAGACCTCCTCTCCTCTGCTTTTTCACTCTAAAGACAGCTTCAGCATCCTGTGCTTGGTGTACACAAGGTTGCAATATACCATTCTTGGGGTTTTTTGTGTGACCTGTAGAAGACTCATCCTCCTGCACGGGGATTTAAGACAGGCCACTTGTTAACTGGTGGGTCCTCTTCCCTCTGTTTGGGCTCCTTTGGATTACTGCTGTCCCTTCACTTCTTTACAGGGCAATGACAAGCATGTGCCTGTCAGGGTGATTGGGGAAAAAAACCCAACATTCTTTCTCTATAGTAAGATAACCTGTTTTGGCTACAAGGCTTTGCATTTTCTTTATTTTGATGACATGAAGGTAAAGGGCAAGGGGACTAGGGAATGGAGAAAGGAGAGGTTGGATGTGGTTCCTTAACCAGAACTCATTTAGCAAACCTTTGGAGCACAAGCTTGCTTTTGATGCTAATGGTATTGTCCACCAGTTCAAAATAAAGCATGCAGGTTTTTCTGCTGCACTTGAGCTTGCAGTGCTTAGTGCCTTCAAGATCTGCCTCAGCTATCCTTGAGGGTGACCTGGGTTAGCAGGGGGGGATGTTTGAGTTAGTGGAACTTTAGTTTTCATTCCCATTTTCCTTCTTGTACAAATGAAAGGAAGGTTTATTTAGGATGTGTCTTTCTCTCTCTTCTCCCACCCCCACCCCTCCTTTTTTTTTTTTAATCCAGGATGCAGGGGGTTTTATATGTATTTTTATTTTAAGCATTTAAGAGAAGGACAGTGAGTTTAGGTGAAGTGACATTAAAATCTTGGCTTAAGTACCTTGAAAAGTAAGAGATTCCTTAGAGAGCCATCAGGGACTTCTTGTAAAGACTCTTCACCTTTTATTTTGTTTCTGCATGGCAGTTCTCTCCTTTGCATTGGCTGGTGGTGGATATTTTAAGAATGTTTGTATCTTGTTGTGGAAAGACAGCTTTTGGTTAAGAAATGTGTATTTTTATTGCTAGTCAGTGCAACAGTGCAACCATTAAATGTTTCTTGTGTGCATTGCTGTTTGCCTGAAAGGTAATAAAATAACTTCTTTACAACCAAAATGTTGACTGATTTCCTTGTTTGTTTTCGTGAGTAAATGGGCTACAATGCACAAATCTTAGCCAAATATTTTTCATGCACTCTTAAGGAATTGTCTTCTATTGCAAGCTGCCTAGCATTTGCATTCTTGGGGCATCCTGCTGCAGTCATACATGTCTGTTGCCTGTCTTCAGTAGGGTTACAGACCTTCCTTTTGTTTTCTCTTTTAGGTTTTCACATCACATGATTCCTGGTCCTCCAGGCCCTCATGCAACTGGAATCCCTCACCCAGCTATTGTAACACCTCAAGTAAAACAAGAACATCCGCACAACGACAGTGAGCTAATGCATGTGTGAGTCTGCCTTTCTGCACTAACCATTGATCCATTCATCTGTAACTGCTGGAGAGCTAACTCTGTCTGAAGAGGAGTCAAGGAGGTTAACAAAAAAAAAAAAAAAAAAAAGCCTTTCATGACCTATTTGAATTTTACCTGTTCTCCTATAACTAAAATGGGATGTGTAGGCTACTGTTTGGGAAGAGTAATGAGTAACGAAAAGATATTTCATTCCAGTCCAGCAGTTTTTAGCTATCAGCAACAGTCATCTTGATGCAGATGTAGTCATGGACCTGTCTACCTGTGAATGTTTCTTGAGTGTGAACTTCTGCTCGATAAAGTCTTAACTGCAAAATTTACTAGTAAAAAGCAGCCTTACTGCTTAGTACCCAAAGGCAAAAGGCCTAAGAAAGAAGAGGATGAGGAGCTATCCTCCTGCCTGGAGCAGTGGCCTTCTAGGGTACTATAAATAGCCTTTCAAACAAAATAAAAAAATAAAAAAAATAAATTTGTAACAAGTGATTAATTTGTAGTGGATTCACAAATCAAATGTTATTTGCTAGAGAATGTCAACCCGACATCCTCCCTGAGTATTAAATTAAGGCAATTCTCTGAAAATATATGAAAATGGATGGGACATGACCACTGAAATTCTCATTCTTACTACTTAAATGCTACTGTAACCACAGGTCAGTAATTTTCCACTGCGTATTTTTTTTTTTCTGGCTGAAGGTAAATGGATGATTTTTCCCCTCCCTCCTTTCCCTTTCCCCCACCACGTTTTAGGAAGCCTCAGCATGAACAGAGAAAAGAACAAGAGCCAAAAAGACCTCATATTAAGAAACCTCTGAATGCTTTCATGTTGTACATGAAAGAAATGAGAGCGAACGTTGTAGCAGAGTGTACTCTGAAAGAAAGCGCAGCTATCAACCAGATTCTTGGCAGAAGGGTACGTACGGGGGGGGTGCACTCACGTGTGCTGCTAATTTGTGTGTGTTTCCCTTCAGTTGGGTGTGATGGCTCACTTTCTGCTTGAGGTGCTAACTAATGTGCAACTATCAAATTAGCTGTAGAGGACAAAGCATGCAACTAAAAATAAAAGCAGTATATTGATTTTCTTTTTTTCATCATTAGTAACATCATCAAATTGGTGTCCGTTCCATTCACGTTACGGTGTCAGCGCCTCAGGCATGAAATAGCTGCATTCACACATGGAAGGAGCATTCAGATCACCTTCTGGGTCCTCCCTTAGGCTGACATCCATCAGAGTGTGAGGAGATCATGGATGAACACTGGATGCCAGTGGAGTTGGAATTCAAAAGTGAATATAATGTGGTCCAATTGTAAAGTCATGTAGGTTGGGAGGGACCTGTGGAGGTCATTTAGTCCACTTACATCAGGTTGCTCAGGGACTTGTCCGGTCACGTTTTGAATGTGTCTAAAGTCACCAGCTGAGGACATAACGATCCCGGTTCACATCCCAGAGCCTTGCTGAGAGACATTTGCTTCTGTGGCCCTGAAGGCATGTTCTGCTCTTTCCATACTCCAGAGGGAAAAAAAATAAATAAATTTTAAAAATGCAGATCAACCCACAATTACAAACTTCATGTTCACTGTCAGTGTTCTTCCAAGGGAAAGCAGCAGAGGTAAATGCCCATTTTGCCCTTGACTGTCCTGGAATTGAGAAAAGGGACAACTTCTGGAGCAATCTTGGTTTGGCAAATCTCACTTTGCTCAGTATTCAGTATTGAGAGGCACTGCAACTCTCCGAAAACCCTCTGCTTTTAAGTGGGAGGTCAATACATGACCTTATCTGCTACTTATCTGTTACAACACGAAGACTTCCCCCCCCTGCAGAAATCTATTGGCACTTATCCCGATTCCTGGCAGCCTCCTGCCTTCTCTCTGATGTTCCTGTTAGCTCCTCTTAAAGGACTTTTTGGTGTCTGCCTTTTCCATTTTTTCATGCAAGTCTCCAGGATTGTGTTTTCATTCTTACTCCCTCAGTATCACCCTTAGTTGCTTAGTCCGTCAGCCTTGTTCTTCTTGTCCCGAGTGAGGGCAGTGGCTTATTTATCTCCCTTTTGGTAGTGAATCAGGCTCTAGTGCTCCATTGCCTGCTTTTTCCACAGCTTGGACTCCTCCTTTCAAGTTACTGTTCACCATGAAAGTACCTCAAATTCCACTTTTACTGTGGTATAAACATAGGAGTTTTCCAATATAATCGCTTGGAGATTAATTCTTATCAAATGGTTTTTGTTTGGTCATTGTGATCACTATCTACTACACCCTGTGCCACTGTGGAACAGGAACCAGCTTTGCTCTCAAGAGCTGACACTTTTCATGCTGCTGGGCTCTCTGATGCCACAGCGTAACGTTCACTACCTTCCAGTTTTCGAAGGCACGCGTGGAGTTTGAAAGCTGCAAACAGGCTGAACTGCTGTGCTCTCAGCAACACATCGAACTTGCCAAGTCAAGACAGCCAAGCCCTTTAGTTCACATCTTCTGATGTGTAGCAAAACAATGTATTCAATCATAAATGCAATCTGATCTGAAATCCTAGTTCTGTATATTATTCTTGCATGGGTGTCTTAACGATTTCATGTCTGGGATTTTGGGTTTGTTTTTTTGTTATTCTCTTCTATCCCGCCCTCCTCATGCACACTGTCAAAGCCAAATAAGAAGATGTGTTTAATGCTACAGCTACAGCAATGGAACCTGATTCTAAAGAAAAGGCCTTTACTCTTTTTGGTTCAGGTCTGCAATAGATGTTTCAACAAGAACAGAATGAATAGGCACTTATGTAGCTGGTGCCTTTTGAAATGTGTAGGTTGTGAGGGTTTGTTTGTTTGTTTAAAAGCACATAAAAGCAATAAGTTTATTCCTACTTGGCTACAGAAATCAACTCATGTTGGAAGACTGCGGTGATTTCTGGATCTTAGAAACTTTTTGCAGTTGCCATTTTCTTTTCTTCTATTACAACAAGGGAAATCAGAAAGCAGACACCTAGAAGCTTAATGCTTAGAGGTTGATCTTCGAACTGGAGCCTGCTCGTGCTCAGAAAGCCCTCTGCATTGGCATTAAAAACCCATCTGTAGCTGGTGCTTGAAATCAAGACAGCAAACCCTTCTGGGGTGGGGAGTTTGATGCCCTTTAAAAGCAGTCAGGAGCTAAAGGGTGTGGGGGGTTATTGTTATTTTGGATTGGTTTTTTTGGGGGTGTTTTTATTTTTTTAAGTAGCATTGGGAGACCATGTTTTTTTGAGCAGATTATTTGGTAAGCCCTGTTTCCATAAATGATTTTTTCTTGCTCAAGGCACTTGGCAGTTGCAGAGCTGACAAATGCCTGAAAATTGGTTAATAAACACGTGTGCTTGTAATTGCTAATGAATTTCTTTTTTGCAGTAGGGAAGGGCTAAATCAAAGTCACAAAACCACTTGCTCATGTCATCTGTTGCCTAGGTCTGAGTTACTTCCTAGTCTAATGCTGTGTTTATTTTGTTTGCAGTGGCATGCTCTCTCCCGTGAAGAACAAGCGAAATATTATGAACTAGCTCGTAAAGAAAGGCAGCTACACATGCAGCTTTATCCAGGATGGTCTGCAAGAGACAACTATGTAAGTCACTCACTTGAAGGCTTTGTTTTAAATTAACTTCCTTTACCTAACTTTTTCTTTCTTTTTCCCTTTAACCTGTGAACAAACATAGGACATAAACTGTATATTTGTATGCATCTGAAGCCTCTGGAAAACTTGAGATTTTACTGCTGTTGTAGTTGAGATGCTTCTTATGAGCATCACAGTTTTTGAGGGCATAAAATTAACATGGAAAGTGTTTTTGTTGGTTTTTTTCCAAGAATTTTTTTTTTTTTGTATGTCATAGAACATAAGCTTATGTTTCCTACTGTACAGCTGTGAATTTTCCATTATTGTCTATTCAATCACTTGCTATCCAGAAGTCTTTTTTAGACCCAAGAAAAAAAAGGGGCGTTTTTCTTTCAAGAGAACCAAAAGCCCAGGGGTCTTTAATGCAGGCTGAACTTTAGCTGAAAGTAAATGAGTGGTCCATCTCTGAAATAAAGCCTGCAAAGTTTGTGTAAGTAAACTTCATAACAGACCCTGCTTTTATACTGTTCGGTGAAGCTAAGGAGTTTCCTTACAATTACTCTTATTTTATAATTAAATATCAAACAAGTGTTAAGAGCATGTTGCACAGCTTTCACTGTACAGCTCTGCTGTTGTGCTTACAGTGAGCTGTCTCTGTAGTCTTATGGAATTGAGAAGCTGCAATCCTAAGAGACAGATCCTAGCCTAAGATCTGGGCTCCTTTCCATGCCCCCACCACCAGCAGTGGGGTTATTTACTGTGATAAGAAGTGTAAATGCTATAGCTGACTCAGTTTTCCATGTATATTAGGTAGAGAGTAGTATTTCTCTACTTCAGTGATGTCTTGGACATTAAAGGTTGAAGTACCTAAACAGAGTGTTAACAGAAACTGTAGAAATACCCTACATTTCCAATCCAGCCCAGCTACTGTTCAGCTTAAACAAAATTTTCATTGTAAGCTACACTCTTTTAGGGAGATTTTTGGCATTGACCCAGAAAGTACGCGATTATCTCTGAAGCAAATGCCTTGGCCTTGCTGACATCCATGCCCTGTTTTGTAAGCACAGACGGAACTGTAAGCCTCTTCAGCTTGTTTCTACCCGTTCTATAGTCATATTTTCTAGCAGATGATCTGTCGTGACCTTACACAGGTAGGGTTTATTTCCAGTAACCAGACTGTGTCAGCAGAGCTCTCTTGAAATGTACCTGGGAACATCTAGGGCCTTAGGGATGCATTCCCTGAAAACAAAGGGGTTTCAGTTGTATTGAACTTACTTGCTGGAAAATCAAACCACTTGGGAACCTTGTTAGCTCACACTTACTGGGCATCAGCCTTCAAGAATGTCCTGTGATGTGTGATGACTCGGAGAACCTGATGGGTACTGCCACACAGCACAAGCAGTGGACTGCAGTTTCTTAAATGCCTGGATAGGCATTCAGAGTGTGTAAGGTGGCACGTATGAATACTCCCTTTGATGTGCTTCCAACCTACATCCCGTGTGGAGGTATAGCTCTGATGTACTCCAGTCCTATATGTTACAATGGAGAACTCCACTAGCTTCCTCTTGCAACCCTCCTCTCTGCCTCTCCAGGAATGCATTCCTTTGTTGCAGTGGTGGTGAGAATGGGATCGTAGTAGGTCAGGTATATGTCATCTTCTTTTCTTCTTCTTCCTCTCATTTTTTCTATCTTGAGCAGACCAAAAAATGCAATTGTATTCATTTAGCACAGATATTACTCCAGTATTTTGAGAGCTGGAAGTGAACTCTCCTGTTTCATGTGGCTGAATTTCACAAAACAGTACAATAAAAAAAAGTACTGCTTGGTTTTAATTCTTCTATCTTTATTTGCTTGGCTATTCAGGATTTCAGAAATTTCAAGAAAATGTTGAGCATTTCTATTCAACTCTTGACAATATCTGTGTGATTTTTATAATGTTTTTATTACTGACAACCAAAGTACTCCTGCAAAGTTGTGTGACAGTCATGAGACACAGTGTTTTCGTAATGTGGTGGTGTCTTTGTGTGCTGGAATTGACAGAAACTACTTCATTTGGGAATGCTGATAACTAGTTTTCAGCCTGGCCTTTTCCTTCTGTTCCTCTGCTTCTGGTATGGCATAGATGGATCTCAGATCGCTTTCAGTATGTTTTAGCACTTCTGGTCAGCCTGCCATAGAGAATAAAATATCATTTTTCTCCCGGGATTTCTCCATGTTAACATCTGCACTAACACACTTTCCTCCTTAAAGAAGCATTGCCTTGGGGCCTGAGTGATAAAGCGTATCACTGCTAGTTTTCCAGAGCCCTTGAAATCTGCTTTCCAACATCTAGTCTTGGCCCTGTCTTTAGGAGCTCACTCACACAGCATTGTCCAGCTCTGCTGCCAGCCTCAGGATAAATAAGGACAGGAGATTTAGAGTCAGAGCAGACTGGAAACTACTTAAATTAATCTGCCATAGCTGTAGCCTGTATTTGGAGCTCTTGATTGCTCTCCTTCAGTGGTTTGAGGTGATTTCTCACATCACCTGCTGTCCATCCCATCGCCTTGCAGAGCCAGCTAAAGGAAAGATGTGTCCCTCCACCTCAGCCCTTCCAGCTTGTGGCTGCTGTGCTTGGCACAGTCTATGCTGAGTCAGGCGTTGGTGACTGCTGGCCATGCTGATGGGGTAACCTCTGGCTGCAGGACAGACAGCGTGCCGCAGTCTCCCATACAGCTACTGCACCAAGATTTGGCAGAGCTCATCTGTTAGAGTCTTCCCTGGCAGCTTGAAGGCTTCTTTAAAATATAAATGGATATGACTTTTTTTCTTTAAAAAAAAAAAAGTTTGACTGACAATATAGCGCTATAAAAAGAAGGCATATGGAGGAATATCAAAGTGGTAATTAGGGTGATGCAAGATGATTGAGGTTTAAAATTGTGGGTCCAGACTGACCTTTTGTTTCCTCAAAGACTGCAAACCAGGAGCTCTGGCCTTTTCCATAGATGGGGCTGCAGGAGATGGCCGAGTGTGTGGGTTGGCACGATGAGCCTGCACCAGTACACTGGTGCCAGTGTGGTGTCCAGGAAAAGACAGCTGTCAGATGTCCATTTCTGTCCTGCACCTCGGTCTCGTTAAGGGTGCTCCACTCTACAGCAGCCTGCTACTTGATTATTGCACAGCTCGTTCTCTGGGAACAGCCGTATGAGCCTTGGCTTTGTTAAGGTACAAGCGTTATCAGAACAGTTTTAGTTGGCTGGTTTGCACCCTGGGGACAAGCCATGGTCGTCCTAGGTACTTTCAACACCCTGTCTGCTGTTGCCATGTATGACAGTGTAAGTATCTGAATGTGCGAAGAGTTCTTGTAAGAGCCATAAATTATGATATCAACATATGTGTCATCAGATTATTAAGCGTGAGAAGTCTTTTAAATGCTTGCGGCTGCCAGTGTTAGTTGAAAATCTGCCAGAAATTGTAATTCCATGTACATACAAAAATGTGTATTGCTTATGTGTGTATTTCTCCCTAGATGCTGAGAGCAAACCTTGTTACCATTGAAACAGTTGGAAGTGGGGTAGAAAAGGTTTTCGCTGCCCCAAAAACAATTGGGTATTTTTTCCTAACCGCTTTCTCGGTGTCCAGATGGTTTTCATTTCTATGTTGTGAGGTGGGGGAGTGACAAGAAAAGTTCTGTGCATGTAATGATATGGTAAAATTGCCTGTCTTTTCAGGGGAAGAAAAAGAAGAGGAAGAGAGAAAAATTGCAGGAATCAGCATCAGGTAGGCCATGACCAAGTCTTACTTACCATTCACTCCAGGTATCAGAAACCAGGGCTTGCGCTCTTTAATTTTTACATGCTTTTCTCTAACAACTCTCTTCTGATAGATGTTTTAAGATACTTCACTTGGAATGCAAGCTTGTGAAAATGCATACAATACATGTCTCCTTTCCCTTACGCCTTTCCATACAGCAGGCCTGACTGCATCAATATCTTGGCTGAACTGACGTATTGCTGTAATCCCTGTCCTGCTTTACCTTTGCTTTCCTCATGAATTGGTGTCTTATCATCTTCAGACTTAACTATGACTCAAATACTGTGTGGGATTATTAGACATTGGAAACTTTACACTGACCTTTTTGTAGCCGCTGTAGCTTTTTTTTATCGCTGTATTTCTCCATTTCTGTGTACACTAACAGCTGTCTAGTAGGTTGGCTAAAAGCATCAGTGAGGTCTTCTCTTTGCCTGTAAAATATGTACAGAGAAATACCCTGTTTTCCTCAACAAAAATGGCTGGTATAAGAACCATAGAAAAACCAAACAATAAAAACCAAAACCACACCAAAAATCCATGTAATACTGTAACAAACAAACTTATTTGGAATGTGCAAAAAACGCTGTAACAGAAATTTGTTAAAGGAAAACAATCTTCTACAGGTACAGGCCCCAGAATGACAGCTGCCTACATCTGAAGCATGGTAAGAACATCTCTAAAGCTTTCCTGATGATAAAACTGAATTGTAAAATAAGCTTTCTTATAAATTTTATGCCATAATATGAATTTAGCAAAAATTGCAGAAGTATCATATCCCAAAGCTAATGTTACTTTGACTACTGATGGTTTTTATACCGGCTATCTATTAGGTGTTCCCCATTTCACTACTTAACCTTAATATTTTCAAATTGACCATACCTCACTGACTCGCTGCAACTCTGCCTGTGAAGCCCAGGGATGGGTCTATTAAGCAGTGAAACCCTCCCAGCCAGCAGACTGTCACAGCCCATTCAGAGCAGGTTAGAAGCTGGCTTTGGAGTACATTTTATGTGCTAACATCTACAAGATGCTGGCTGAGTACACCTTTTTATAATGTATTCACCTGTATACTAACAAAACATCTGCTAAGAAAAGGGGACTGGATTTCAGTTGTATCAAGAATTTCTCCCTCGATTGTACAGTGGTATTTCCCATGTGGTGCAGCTTGTTTGTTTGGTTTTCTTTTGTTATTGTATTTTCAACATGTTTTCTCTCTTATAACGTCATCTATCGTATCGTATCGTATCATTATATCATATCATCTGCACAAAAGGTGGAATGACCAGGGACTGTACGTATCGTAACACCATCTGGTCTGCTTGTGAGCTCACACAGTACCACAGTGAGATGCTCATTTCTCAGTGTTTGTGTTGGAAGGCTGGTCCTTCTCTTCCTCTGTGAGACACATTTTCCAGTAGGAATGGCTTTCATTTGACATAACAGTTGCTTCTACACTGTCTAAAAAAGAATACTTTCTAAACTCACGTACTCATTATAACAGAAATGGGCTTTTTATCCCTTCTCCCTCTGCCTTGTTTGGCCACACGATCCCCTTGGCACTCGGAGTAGTCAGCAGAGTGGCCTCCTGTTGGCCCTCTGCTCTGCTGTAACTTCCACCCAGAGAAAGCCCAGTCAGGTTTGCTCTGTGCAGTGTGTCAGTCATCAGTCAGCATGACTCAAACCTCTTCTGTAGTTATGTCACTACGCTGGGTAGTCTGAATTTGAAGCTGAAGTGAAAAGGCAAAATGCCTGCGCTATTTTTTTCTTTGCGCTAAGCAAGAGCTTTGCAGGCGAGCAGCAGTCTTGCCCTTTGCAATATGCCTGAGTCATGCTGATTTTAGATGTGAATTGCAGCATTTGGGTTCTATAGCCTACACAACAAATGTAGCTGTAAAGTATTGTTAGTTACAGTGACTGTCATACATATTATACATTTTTTTTGTTTTTCCTAAAAATGTAAGTGCTTTAACCTTCAGTTAGATAATTAATATTTCAGCTTGGCTGCTCAGGTCCACAATTGTTGTATTTTTCTCTTCGATGTTACACAATACCAGTAAGCAAACCACACATCTTTTTGTCTGAATTGGATTGAAATACAACTCAAGTGCTAGTAAGAGTCAAAAATCAGGGGATACTTGGTTTCTTGGATGCTTTACAATCTAAGGATGACTGCCTTGCCTACACTGGATTACTTTTGTTGGAGTTGCTCTCGTTTGCATTTTCCATAGTAGAGGATGAGTTGAACTAGAAGAGGATGAATGTTCTGAGTATGTGTTTTTTTCTCTCCCTTTTACATCTACACTCCTTCCTTCCTTCCTTCTTCTTAAGCTCTGTAACAGTGTGGAAACTGTTGGTAATACCCATCTGTGTGCCCTTGTGCAATTTATAACATAGAGGATGAGAACAGTAGGTATCTTCTTCACTCTGAAGTGCTGTTGACTCCATATATGCATGTAGGCAGCCTCGCTATATGCTGCATGCCAAGTGACTGCTCTCCACTGGAGACTTACAGATGTGCTCTAGCTGGAAGTAAATGCACAGAATGATTTAGGGAACCGGAATCAGACAGACTTCAAAGTAAACTTCTGAAGGTTAAGACTCTTGCCCTTTGCAAGCCTAATCCAAAGAGTGTTTTGCCCACAAGCGTAATATCTTACCAGGCCCACAGCAGAGCTGTTGTAGTCTTTACTGGATGGAGATAAGTAGTTTGGGAATGCCTTTCAGTGAGTGCCGCAAAGAGCTCTTGAAGACAGGAAAACACTGTCTGACTTACTCGTACGGATGGTGCAGGGAAGAGGGGGAAGGAGGGTGGGAGGTCTGGGAAGGAGACAAGCGTTCTGTTATCTGAGAAGAATCAGAAATGAGTAGGTGGCAAGACCAAAGAAAGAATCTCGAGATCAGCACAAAGGAGATCAGCCAGGGCTGTAATTACGGTGATGTAAGTGAGAAGGATGAAATGGTGGGAGGGTTGTGTGGTGGGATGTTCAGAGGAAAGTAACGGAAGAGACATGCAAACAGAAATGATTTAAGATACTGTGAAAGTTTGGGGTTGTGTTTTTTTACTTTGTCCATGAATACTTCAACACACAACTGATTTTTAAGGTGGACCCCTAACCTGCTTTTTGGCTTGGACATCATTTGAGCATTGAAGCCAAGGTGGTAGCATTTAGTTGCTTCTCTTCTGGGGTTGTACACAGCAGTAGGCTTCTTATGGCTTCACTGCTTAGGATTTAGCTGAGTTCCACGATCTCCTCCAGCCTGCTGAATGACCAATTTGTAAAACAGTTTTAGTGCTTTAGGAATAGTGTGACCTGGTGTCTTTGCTAAATTATCCTGGGGTACTCCAAAGCATGTCACCATTCTTTAAGAGTTGTGTAACTGTCCTCAAGCAGGAATTTGTTTCCAGTTGACATGACCCAACACAATGGTTGAAATAACTTTTATTTGTTGAAGAAATAACTCGTATTTATTCTCTCCTTTTGAAATCAAACGAGTGGCGTAAGACCTGATAATGCCCAAAGTGAGCTTGGGAGAGGCCAGGAGGGAAGGGGAAATGAGGAAAGCTATGTTTAAGGACAGTGTAGACACTGCCTGTTGAGCACCTTTGTTTTCTTTTTACTTTAAACACAACCTTCTAGAAGACTTGTAAATAGGAGTGATTCTGTGTCAGAAGTGGAGAGTCCTGATTTCTTATCCAATTTGACTTTTGGAAGGAAAAAAAAAAAAGCTGCTTTTTAGCATCTTATGGAAATAGTTAACTACTTCTGGCTTGTTATGTACAGTAATTGTAAAAGGCACATCATTTGACATATGGCAGGATGCAATTGGGAAGTCTTCACAAGCTACATAATTTAACATCTTGTTTTGACATATCTTCAAGGGGTAGAAAGAGTGATAGAAAAGCTTAATAGATGTTTGAAAACCTGTGAGAAGTGTATTTGTGGCTTGCAAAAAATTCCATGACAATCAGCATTTAGATAGCAAAGCTTTCAAAAATGAGAAGACTTGACTAATACTGATTTACAATCAGAAGCAGTTAAAAAAGGATGAGATTAAGACTGTTTGACTTTAAACAATGATTTATCTATAACCTTTCAAACTTCCTACATGGAAATTAGAGCCAATTTTCAGTGCAGAAGTGATTTTTGGATAGTGTTGCAACAAATAAGCAGTTACTGGATTATGTTTTCCGTATTACTTTAGAAATAATATGGAGTGAGCTTGTGAAAGCAGACTATAAAGTGGACCAATCTACAAACAGAACACTACAGAAAAGAGCCATCTGATGACTGTGGCCATGGTTGACCATGGGTTTCTGGCCAGCATTGTAGAAAGCAGATGCAAAGAGGTGGTGCCTTGCTTTCTGAGGCTTATGTTTTCTAACCTGCCTTGTCCAGTACTCTTGAAATTGCTGCTGGTATAGTTGAAGATTAAACCGACCCCTTTCCATAACCCTTGACAGCTTTAAACAGAGCCTGAAGGATTTGTGCAGAGGTTGGTGTGGATGAGAATTTGTATGGTGAAGGTGGTGCAGGGACATGTCCTGATTCGCTTTAAAAATGTTTTCTGTGGGACCTGGCTTTCCCAGTTCCCTATTTTGCCAGTGAATGGTGGCCTTCAGTATAGGCAAGAGGGACAGAATGAATAGAAGAGAATTTGCTGGATTTAAACATTTACATTATTGAATACTTTGGTTAACTTCAGCCATTTTCAGAAAGGCATGGAAATTTCCAGCGACAAGTATAGCTCTTTGACAGATCCCCCCTTGCAACTTAATTCTGACATGACATTGATCTTGCTGGAGTGAAAGATAGAAAACCTTCTCTCTTTCAGGCTCTCTGACATCAAGAGAAACGTCAAAAGAGCAAATCTGAAGAGAAGCTGCCTCCTGTTTAGGTGGCAGGTACAGAAGGGCACTGACACCTGCTGGGGGAGATGCAGCAGAGCACACCGAGCTCCCCCAGTTTCCCTTCCCAGCTGGGCAGAGGAGCCTTGTGAAATGTGGGAAGGAAGGAAGGGAAGGGTGTAAGAGCTATTTTGAGTGCAGTCAGAGCCTATGTAAGGGATAAGGGTTAGTCAGGGTAGGGCCCAAGCATAGGTTTTCTAAATAACAGCAGAACACCTTCAGTTAGACAATCAGCATAGATACGGAGTTAGGGAAACAAGACAATTCTGTACTTACAAAACACTAGTTTTCATAAGCAAAGGGGGTAGCATGGTCAGCCATGAAGCTGACCTTCAGCATTTCATGTTTTAAACTGACACAAAGGGCAACAGTACATAATTCAGATGGTGAATGTCTAGAACTTATTTTATCAGAGATGCTCGAGTTGCAGATGCTGCTGTGAAGTTAGTGATGCATAATGAAGTTTGAACTCAGCAACATTTACAAGTGATTAAAAAACCCAGTATCGTTTCACTTCTGAGGTGTCGGCGGTAGGCAGCTTGGGCTACAATGAAGGAACAGTGGGACGACTATTGTTCTAACTCTTCCTGTGGGATAGGGTGGGGACAGGGAGTTGACAGCTGGTGCACCATTCTTCTCTGGATGAAAATGGTATATTTTAGTGGATTTTGTAAACTCGCCACCAGACTGAGAATTCTAAGGTCATGAGAAAAACTCTGTAGAAACAAACTGTTTCATAAAGAAAATGTAAGAGTTTTGAAATGTGGTTTTCATTCCCAGTTGGAAGAAAACCTCAGCATTTTGGTGTTCATCTCAGGTCTGTATTGTATTTTCATTTTTTAGTGTATTTACATAAAAAATTTCAGAATGAGAAATTGAGCTGTATTCCTGAACAGCTAGAAAGCAAATTGCTCTGACATTGTCAGGGTCTTTCCCATTTGTTTCTGGAGACTAAGCTTGGGTGAATTCTGTCCTGTAGTTTCAACAGAATCGTATTCAAATGCAATTCAAAGTTTAGCAAACTCTAGGACTGAGTTTTATTTCTGTCTGCCTCAGACTCTTAGAGATGATTATTGAAGAGGTCTTCTGATATGAATGCAAACCCAGCCATCCTGAAGGCAAAAAAACCCAAACTCAAAACAAAAATCTGAACCCAGAAAGCTTAAAATTGCTGGTGCAAGAGTCACTGCTATTAGAGCCAGTTTCTCATACCAGTCAGATCCTTAATCCTCTACTGGAAGACTTTTTATGCAAGTCATCTTTTAAATCTCTGATCCTTTACCCACTTATTAAGACTGTACCACTTAGAGTTTTGAAAGTGCGCAGATTGGGAAGCTGTATAAGGAAGGAAGCTCACAGCAGGGCCAGCTGAAGCACCACTGTTTAGCCAGTTAATTGTGAGACTAGCGACCAGTTAGTATGTGTTTTAGTCTGATCTTTCAGGATACCAGCTTTCTGTCATTGGTTCCAGTGGTGGAAGGAAATATTGTAATCATTTGTGCAGTGAAGGTGTTATTGGGCTGTAGTGTGTGAGCAGGATTAGATGCAGTGAGGGACATGGTACCAACAACCATCTGTCTGAATGGGTGTTCTTGCCATGGACATCAGTAGCACGGGGTCAGGAGTAAGAGTACTAAGGAGGCTCAACTGGAGCAGACACACATCATTTCTGAAGCTGCTTCCTCCTTGCAAAAGTAAGATGTGTTTCCTCATGAATATTAAGTTGCATCAGAATTAAATTCAGCAGTTTTGAGAGCCCTCTATCATTCATCTCTGGCATAACATTTTACCTCATGCAATTTCAGGGATCACCAAAATAACTAAATATAATAAGTTTGATGGTGCGTGTGCATTTGCTTTGACACTAGGTGAGGCTATGTTTTGATGAATAGTTGGGTTTCTTCCCCTATGTGTCTCTTGAGCTACACAAACCTCCTGTTGTGTATTTCTGACCAGTAGAGATTTTCTGCTGAGATGACTTAATTGCATCAGCAAAAGCTGATGTGTTTCTGTGGTGGTTTCTGTGTACTGCTGTCTCACACTGACAGTGTTGCTCGGTGCATGAACGTGTACATGAGTTGATGAAGCTCAAAAAGATGTTTGAGTTACATCTGACTTACTGTTGGTTGCATGAAAGCAACTATTTCAATTATTCCATGTCCTAGAAGATTTAAACGTTGAGATTGTTTGTTTTTCAAACTAGAGTACAAATTCTCACCTATGTTTAATTGTGGCAGAAAAGATTATATACATGGGAAACTTTACCTATGTTATTTCTTTCTTTTGAAAGAATTTTCTCTTACTACTTTAGGAGTACCACGTCTTTTCTGTTACAGCAGGAGAAAACTAGGGGGACTGAAACTGCTACTTCAGAACAGATGCATCTTTCTTCACAGCTCAGTCTATGAAATAATTTTTAAAATAGCCTTCTGAATATTTATTATATGTCAGAAAGATGCAAAAAGGAGACAAAGTTATTTCCACCTCCCTTTCACATCACTTTTGGTATGTTATTACTCTTCGGCCATCTAGAAGTAATCTTTTTTCATTATAAATATGAAACCTCTCTCCTCACCTACTGCCAACAGGAAGAACACATTGTGGGTCTTCCAGTAGGATCAGTAGATTGTAGTGCGGTGATAGAGCTTCTAGTTTCATGCTGCCTACACTGAGGGCCTTTGATAGAGCCACACCTGCTTTGGCACCACTGACTTCAGCTGCACAAAGTGGGAGCCCTAAAATACCTGGGCGTTTCCCATGCTGACAGTAACCTGCTCTGGAAGAGGTCTCTGATTCATGGAGGGAGGAGGTATTCCTGCTGTCCACCGAATGCATTTAGCTTAGGCCAAGCAGAAGTTAGGACATCAGACTTCACCTATAGTCAATAGAGTGGTATTGTCACGGGTAGCTACGTCAGGCCATCTATAACACCAGAGGAGTTTGTTACTGAAGACTCAGTTTACAGTTCACAGCAATGGGCTGAGGCAAACAGTAGCAAGGGAAAAAAAAAAAAAAAAAAAAAAAAAAAAAAGAAAAACCAAACAGACACACACACAAATTACCACTGATGTAGCTTCAATATGGCAGTATCTGTTACAGTTTTAGGGTACAATTTTTTATCATTTCTTTGGCAACAAAGGCATCTTAAAAGGTTTCCTCTGCTGCCTGCTGGTATCCAGCTCTTGCAGAGAGGGCTTTTTCCTGTCTCCCATTAAGTCCCTCCATCCATGTACTGTAACAGCTTGCGGGACCCTGCAGCAAACTGGATTACTAAAATGACTAGGGTTTCGTTGGGAGGTATTGGGTTTGGTTGTTTGTTTCTTTAGAAACAACAAAGGTTGTGGAGTGTTTGTTTTTGTTTGCCCAGAACACTTCAAGGATCTGGTTTAGGCTGAGCCCACAAACCATGGCACAGCTGGGCAGGAAGAGGAGCAGACTGCAGCGCCGGCATCTATCTGCTTGCGCCTGAAACTTCTCTCCAGCTCTGATGCTAAAGAAAATACAAAGGGGCTTCACAAACAACGTGAACCTTTCTTATAAATAATGACCTGGTTTTGCATACCTAAGTTTCTGGAGTACTGGATAAACCTTGGCAGTAAGTCGAACATGTTCATTTTGGACTTCAAAAGAAAATGACAGTTTCAGCTGCCAGGTCCCTGAGTTTGCCATGTTTGAAGTACTGGGTTAAAAGTCAGGTTTGGGGACTGAATTTTTTTTTTTTTTTTTTTAATGTATCTAACTGCCATTATATGTCAGCTTGTCTCTTCTTACAACTTTATGAAAACAGCCTATGCTGGGGAAAGGTATAGGAAAAAAAACCAACTGGTTAAAATTTTTTGTTTTCTCTTGCTTTCTGTGAGGAGTTAGTGATCTCTTTTATAAGGTACTTACCTGGACATTCTTGACTTTCTTCCATAAACTCTTCCTATTAGCATGACCTAGATGAAGCTGCAGAATGATCTCCCTTGCTCTAGCCAAGTGAAGATGAGTTAAAGACTAGAGGAGGAGCACAAGGCCCTTGCAGACCCACCCTTCAATCCATCTCATTCCAAAGTGTGGGGAGGACTTCTGATCACTCCTCAGATGCTCTTGCTTCAGCCACTGAGTTCAGGCTTGTTAGGAGGCTTTAGTTTTACTGTAGCGATTCCTGAAATACAGTTTTATCACTTCAGTGGTAAAGCTTTTCTTTCTACACTGAACTATTGTTGAATTTTATTTCTGTTTCATACTCGAGGTGGGTGTGGGGTTTTTTTTTCCCCCTTTCCTCCTGCAGTCAGATGCACACTGCAAATGGCACAGACAGTGCCTCCTATTGTGGCTCAGGCTCAAGACTTCACATATGTAAAATGTGACTTGCAGCACTTTCTTTGAAGCCTAACCACAGCCAGGGAGCTGTAATTGCAGTCTTTGATTGCGCCGACTTCGCTTGTGGATTGGGCTTTGCTAGGGCAGGCCTGGCTTGGCCAGACGTCAGCTACAGCCCCCCAGTGAAGCCTTAGATGTGGGAAGTCTTCAGTCTCCTTAGCACATGCCTGTGGTTTCTTGAAAAGAATCCTGATTTGACCTGGTTTATATCTGTAAGGCAACACCACCGTCATTCCCATTTTTTTAGGTATTACTTGGTTTATCAGCAGCAGAAGCAATTTCCCGCCCGTAGCCTTAATGTGCAGCTGGGGAAAGGCTGGGTTCTAGATGCTGTTGTCAAGCTGGCTACTGTGTAATTTGCTGTACTGCTGTATTCTCTTAGAAATAAAAATATTTGGGGCTTGGCTTGTGCCTGTCCCCTTGCAGAATTACAGAATTATCTCCCTGTTGGAGTGGGGGATAACTGAGTGTGGAGAGGGGCTCTGGGCAGGGGGCAGGCCCCGCTTCTGGACTGAGTAAGAAGCAATGGCGGCAGTTTGAAAAAGCTGAGGGCCGGAGCAAGGCCGTGGTCGTTATTTTAACCTCCTGACTTCAAAGACAGCTTGCTGGTAAGGGAAGGGGGGAGGAGGCAGGGAACCTTCTCAACAGAAGAGCATTTCATTTCCTTCGGTGAAGTAGACATTCCTGGCTGCTAATGGGGAGTAGCTCTGAATCACAGCGCTTGTATCAGACTGCTGTGAACTACTGGCCTGGCGCCTCAAGGCCATTCCCCAACAGGAAGCTGAATGTTTTCATGTAAGACTGAGAGGAAAACCTTCCCAGGAAGAGCAACCTGGACCAAACCTTTGAAAATCCGGGATGAAAAGGCACAAAATAAATATAAAGCTGCAGGGTGCTCTCCCCAGTGTTCCTCTGCTGTTTGCTTGGCCTTTCTTTCGTGCTCCTTGGAAAGGTAGAGCCCTTCGCAGCTCTTTGATCCGCATGTGTTACGGAGCACTGTGCTACTTTATAAAATAAAATAATAATAAAAAAAAGCAGGAAGCTCAGAAGGCTTTTTTTAGTTGGGGCTTGGGCTGGTTTTATGAGGAAATAGGAACTGAATTAGTCAATACAGACCACCTTTGTTGAAACCACTGGTTTGCCAGTGGACTTTCAGCTGTGCTGTTTAAGAGGCCACAGTGGCTTTAAATGTCCTTTTGTGGCTACCAGCAGCAGGTGAAAATTGTGTGTTGTGTGTCAGGGATGGTGGTATTTGTGAGAGGGGAAAGTGTCCTTCAAATAAAAGCTATACAGAATAGTTTGATAGAAATTTGTGTTCTTTCTACCTTAGTCTGCAGCTAAACTTCTCCAGTGTTCTCAACTTTCCTTTCCACTAAAAAAAATGGTCATGTGGGTGGGCTCTGATGAGGACTCAACTTGTTAAGTAAGATTTTGGGGCCTCAGCTTGCACTTGCTAAAATCAAAGGGTCCAAAATTGGTTTTGTAGGCTTTCTACCCTGGATTACATTAGCCTGTATGACTCCTTATTACTCAACCAGTACAGGCAAAATGCTTTGAGTTGTAATGGCTTACGTGGAAGCTGCAGCAGATGGGAGTTGTGTGCCCAGTTAGAAATGGCTTTGGTTCAAATGCTGCTGCTGTAGTATTTGCTGATTAATTCTGCTTGTGGCTATTGCAGGCTCAAGCAGTCTGTCTATTATGATTAGTCTAACAAAAGTTCGACTTGTGGTTTAAACCATTTCTTCATAAAGTTGTTCTGTCTTACCTTGTGTGACTCAAGGTGCTGGCAGCATTATCTCCTTTGTGTGACTAAGCATTTTTGTGTTTCTTTTGGTGAAAATTCACTCCTCCACCAAACTGCATTCCTGTGCTAACTTTGGTCATTCTCAAAAGCTCTGTTCATTGAACCTGCTACTTACTCGGCAGCTGAGTAGTACTTGGAGGCCTAGAGGTTAATGTAGATTTTTTTTGAGATGCCAATAATCTAGAGAGGGTGTGTCTGTCTGGGGGAAAAACGCCTGACTCATTAGGCAGTCTTTGAGTGGAGTCCCTGTTATAACCAGGTTGTCTCGGTCAGAAGGGCAGGGGTGATGGTTGAGTTAGGAGTTGCCTAAGTCAGCTGATGGAACTCAGAGACCTAATGATGGAAGAGCTGTTCCTGTACAGATGAGCAATACCTATAAGGCTTGCACTGCTGGCCTTTTCACATGCCATAGGAGGATAAATCCCTCCAAGTTCCTGGTGAACTTTACTGCTAGGTAAGAGGCCCATGGCTCTTACACAACTGCAAGATGTTCTTGTCCCCACTGAAGAATCCTCTGAATGAATCCTCTGCGGTTGTGTGGATTCATGATAGGCTCAGCATTCGCACAAGCCTCGCCCACCCAGCTGCTTACAGAAGATGGCATTTCTTTGTTTCTGCAGGAAGTGGAGCTTGAGGCTCTGAAGTAGAGGTTTAATTGACCTCAACCACTGTAGCACTAAAGCCTGAGGATGTCTAGTTTTGTAACAGATAATGAGGTCAAATGTTGTAGATGCAACACTGCAAAAGGGATTCATTTCTGTAATAGGCTGAATGTTGAAATAGCTTAAAACCACCTTTCTAATCAGCGTGGACGTCCATTTACAATCCCAAGTACTCTCTTGCAAACTGCAAGCAAGAGCAAGTAGTAATACTCTGCACTTAAACATTGACATTGCAAACACACATTCCCCTAAGACAATGGTGTTATAGAGTTACAGTGACCCATCACCAGCTTCTTCGGAGGATTTAAACCAAACCAAAAGGCTTCATATAGTCTTTATCTCTTTCTTTCCTGTTCCTGTAGGTGGGAAAAGAAATGCTTTCTCAACTTGCAAAGCAAAGGCGGCGACACCAGGACCCCTTCTGGAGATGGAAGCTTGTTAAACCCTAGGTGTGTCCTTCATCCACACAGACCACCCCCAAGGAGTCTGTCTAGGATGTCATTCACCCTGATGTCACTGCTAGAGACACTGAATCATAAAGACAATCACTGCCAAAATCCTTCACTATCACGAGGTCCAGCCCCGATAGAAATAGAGCAAATGAGCTCCTGGGTCAGCAGAGCAGCTTTTGTCTTCACTCCACCTCTGCCTTGCACTCTTAAGCCCCCGTCTCATCTGTGTCCATATCGCGTCAGCAAAGTAGCGTGGCTGTCTCTGCCTGCTTCAGCCAACACAGT
This sequence comes from Megaceryle maxima, assembly GCA_024605025.1. NCBI lineage: Eukaryota > Metazoa > Chordata > Aves > Coraciiformes > Cerylidae > Megaceryle > Megaceryle maxima. The sequence continues at coordinate 25,785 of JANHGN010018479.1, forward strand.
TACGTAGACCACAGCTGCCCCATAAAGCACATCGAGGAATGGATTTGCCTGGACCAGGACAACACACTCAACCTTCTTTTTATTTAATGGTGCGACAGGATCAATTTTGGTTTTAGCTTTTTTAAGAAACTTGAATGCTTTTATATTTTAACTTTTAGTTTGTAATTTCTTTGGTGTATATTTTACTAGGTATGAGCTTTTAAACAAGTGTCAGAAATCTGAAATACTTTTTAAATAAAAGGGGTTTTTCTTTCTTTTTTTTTTTGTTTGTGGTTTTTTGTTTTGTTTTGTTTTTGTTTTTGTTTTTGTTTTTGTTTTTTGTTTTTTGTTTTTTTTCTGCCAGAGGAAAAACCTGTATGGAAAAAAAAAAAAGGTGGCTTTTCTGTTAAACTATTTGTAACAAATAGTGGCCTCTCAGTCTATATAATATACTGTCCTGTAGAACTAAATAAATGTAACAGCCAGCTGGTCAGTAGACACGTCAGTCTTGTATCATCTGCTCTGTGAACATAAGCAATACATCCAGCAAATCCGACTGCAGTGAGTTCTCCTCCTCACCCATTCCCCTTCTCCTTGTAAAAAGCCCAGCACTTGAATTATTACTTCAATTGTTCTGTATTTGTATCTGTTTTTGTTAGCCTGTTAGTGGGATTTTATGCCAGTTGTTGAAATGAGCATTGATGTACCCATTTTTTAAAATAGTAAGGCACAGCCTTTGCCAAAAATACTGTCAACCAATTTTTTTTTTTTTAATTTTTTTTTTCTTTTGTCATTCCAGTTTGAGTTAATGTGCTGAGCATTTGTTTTTTAATAAAAGCTTTGTAATAAAACTAAAGTCAAGTGTCTGGCTTATAAGAAAGGAGGCTTCAGGCTTGCACCAATCCCTCAAAGGTAGAAGCAAGCCTGGGAAGGCACAGTCACTTCTAAGGCTGAAGACTTTTGGTTCAGTCTTCACTTGTAGGAAATGCAACGTGTTTGGCTGTTTGCACACCTAAGTCAAGTCATTTTGGAAGCTGGCTTTCCTTTCCTTCCTGAAGAGAGCAGAAGGCTCTTGTTTTCATCCTAAGAGTAAGGAAGGGGCAGGTTCAGTGCTCCCTTACACTCCTCAGTTCGATATGGCCCAAGTGGAAGTTCAAGGGTGTGTCATTCCTCCCTCCAATCTTCAATTTCCTAATAAAATCTTAGTGAGCACAGGAGTGGTTTTAAGCTGATTATTAGGTATGTGGATTCCCTTCTTTCTGGATGCAGTCCATGCCCGCACAAGGGGGAAGGAGCCCACAGTTACATTTCTTATAGCTGACCCCACAGTCAGGGATTGGAACTGGCTGCAGAATCAGCTATGGAGGGCCTGGTTTCAAGGTGTCTGATCCAGAGAGTCAGCATGGCTTGCCTACTGCCAGTGCTGCCTGTGAGATGTTCCTGCAACAGGTTCATAGAATCATACAATTGTTTAGGTTGGAAGAGACCGTTAAGGTCATCGAGTCCAACCGTTAACCCAGCACAGCCAAGCCCACCACTAAACCATGTCCCTAAGCACCACATCTGCATGGCTTTTAAAGACATTCAGTCCAGTTTGGAAACAAATACCATAGGAAGAAAGAGTAAGGGAAAAGAATATTTTCAAGTCAATTTAAGGAAGAATTTCTCTGCATATCTGTTACCCAAACACATTTCCCTGATGCTACTTCCTTAGGTTGTGAGGATCAGCTACAATTATAACTAGTGTGAACCACAGACAAAAGAATTAAGGGATATCATAGAGGAGATGCATATAGCTACACTATGGGTGTAGTCATTATGACTGCTACTGCAAACTATATAAACCTGGAACATACTGTATTTATCGACCAACATTCAAAGAATTCTTCAGGTCACCTTACTCCAAGTTACCTCACTTCCAGAGGTGACAAGTCAGAGAACAGAGAGCACTATGGGTGTGAACTTAAGTATTTCACCTGAACTATTTTCTGTTGTGCACTATTCTAGCATTACCCTTCCAGGATCCCAGGAAAGCATGGAGGGACTCACACTTAGGCCGAGGGTTGTAGCTAAGCAGAAGCTTAGAAAAGACAAAATGGAAAAGCATAAAAGCATTAACACCAGTTCCAACTACCCACCACTCCTAGGATTACTGAACACTGAAGACTGGGCAGCACTTTCTCACCCTCTCACCTGTCCCTTTGCAAGATTTCATCCAATCTTTTTGTCAGAGGTTATCACCAATACTTAGGTAAATTGGGTAATTTATAGACATGACAACTCCGAAACAGGTCAGGAAAGCCTGCAAAAGGTCTTCATAGCATACACAAGTTGGGGTTGAAGGACGTCCTTGCTAATTCACATCTTGCAATCAGTTCTATTCATAGGTATCTAAAATCCTTTAACATATGCTGGATTTCCAGCTGCCATGTCAAATACCAAACTTCATTACTTCTCTCTCTATTCCTCAGCAGATCCAGCAAGTTCTCCAAAAGAACTTCCTTCCACACAGAAGGCAGAGACAGTGGCTCTCCTTCCCCGTCAGCAGCCAAATACATGGAATATTAGTTAAAAGAAATGAAGCTTTGTGGACTAGAAAGCCTTAGCAAACTGCTATACTTAAATCAGTATAGCCTACTGTACAGGCATTGCTTTTGTTTAGATTGATTTAATTTAATTATTTAGATTGATTTTTAGATTTTGAATCCCAATTTCAATGTAAATCAGTTGTAAGTTGAGCTAGGAGCCTGTGGGTTTGCACTATTTTAATAATGTGAATTACAATGAATTCTAAGTCAAACTGATACCAGCCACAGCTCAGTCCAGTCTTACCTGTCACTAAAACCATTCATCCTCTAAAAACACAATAAAAGCCATTTTTCAAAATCACAGTCCTCACTGGCAACTCTCCTCCTTGCACCGTTAGCTCCTGCTGTAGAAAAGCTCTGTCCTTTGCCAGAAAGCAGCGAGCCTGCGGGTGAAGATTGTGCCTATTGTACGATCGTTTAACACATTCATCATCATTTGCCGTTATTCTTCCCTTCCATCGGTATGCCACTTCAAATGTCACGTGTCAATAAGCTAAGCAACATTTTCAGCTGTAAGCCTGTGCAAATCATCTTTGGAGTATAACTCTGCCCTTGAGGTAAACTATAGGCTCAACTTTTATTCTAAGACAACCAAATGTCTTTACAAATTTAGATCCAAGTAACAATACTGGCTTCAGTTCATAGATTTGCCAGTTTAGTGTCAACTTAGGCAACAATAGCTTTCAGTCTTAGCCAAAAATAAAATGCCAAGCATCTAAGAAAGAGAAAGAACTTCTTCCTCAGTTCCAATTACTGCTTTTGTTTAAAGAAATAAAAAAGATGGTATCAGGAAAACCACTTCTGTGACATTAACAGCATCTTCTCCCCCCCCCTTCCATATGCTCTTTTTTAAAAGAAAAATTGACCACTTTAAAAACATCATCTCTCTAGTTCAGAATAAATTAAATTGTCCAAGTATCTTCTGTCTCCTACTCTAAAGTAATCTGTTTATATGCTTATCATAGATCTCACTCTTCACAGACACTGCCATTTTCCTAAAAGCACCCTGACTATGTTTTAGAATCCACAGCCTCATTCAAATCAGCCCTCTCAGTGAAGTATTTCCCTGCAGCCTGTTTCACCCACACTCCTTCCTCAAAGGACTCACATAATTAAAACATTACCTGGGTGCCTAACTTTTGCAGCTTGCTCTCCAACATTACTGTCATGATAGCACCCAGAAATCAATCCATAAACAGCTGTAGTAACTCCTCAAAAGAAAGTGAAACAGGAGGGTGAAGAAAGCAGGAGGCAGCATTTTTTCTGCCTGTTATATTGCTACTGTCTGAAATGACTAATTAGCAGCAAGAGCAGGTTTGTGCCTGCAACCGATTCTGTTCAAGAAAGTAGATAAACAGCAAACAGAGGAGGAAAAGAATGAAAGTATCTGTTTTCTTGCACATTCTCTCAAGAACTGAAGAGCGGTGGGAGAACTTGTTAATAAAATCTATGCCCGTTCTCTTCTAATATTCCCCATTCTTTTCAAAATTAAGTTCAAGATGGAAATAAAAAAAGATCCTCCCAAATCAGGCTCTTTCATAAATACTTAAGTTCTGAGGTGCTGAAAAGAAATCACTGGAAGCTCGATGCTTCCCCTGCTTAGACACTCTGAAAAACATCACTAGACTTCCAACTGAAAAAGTCTTTTAGAAAACTCACCCTATATTGCAAAGAAGAAAGAATTGCAATGTCAGCTGCAAGGAACCCATTAGCCCTCTTGTCTTCAGAGAAATAAGAACTTCAAGCAGTTGTCAGAAACATTTTACCTTTTACAGTATCTTTAGAAAAAATAAAAAATAAAAAGCCTGTGAAATATAAAAGCAGTGCATCTTACGCCTGCTTATGGTGTGAGCATCTTACCAGCTTTGTAGGATTCAAACCAGCAGGTCTCTAACAAAGTTAATGTAAAGTAGCTGAAGATTCCGAGTTGAAGGAAGGGCTTCCAGTGGCTGCAGTGCTTCAATCCAGTTCAGGGCATCACTGCACACCAAGGAAGAGTCAGGGAACAGAGTGATCCCTTCATCAGATCATAGACCAGTATGTTATCTACAAAGGCCCTGCCACCAGCAGAGCAGACAGATCTCAGTCTGTGCACAAACAAAACCCACTTACTGTGAATGTGTGGTTTTACCAATTTCTACTGCACAAATGTTTAATAGATCCATTTGAGTATGCAAGGATAATTAAGCAAAAAAAAGGGGGATTTTATTTGGTGCTAATTCACCACATGTAAATTCCAGCTGTTTACTACAGACCCACCGCCACGCATACACTTCTTCCCACAGCTCATCAGAAAGCCTCTTGCTGGTGAAAGTGGTTAATCCACAAGATTTCTGCTGCTGAAGCCAAGACTCCAAATGGGGATTTTAGGTTACTAATGACAAAAATTTTGCATTCTTTAACTAGGAAATACTGTAAGGGTTTGTCCATTTACAGAAAACCACCCTAGAAGTGGTTGCTGGCAGAAAAACAGGACCAGAATAGAAGAAGCTGTTACCAGGCAGGACAAGAGATGCACCAAGCAAAGCAGCAGTGAACAACAGGCTAGGAAAAAAATCCTGTTATCTGGCAGCATGAAAAAGCCAAAGTAAGCGACAAGTTCCTTAGTGCTCGCCAAGCAAAAGCCTTGTGCTAAAATATCCTCCTGTGCCCTGGCCAACTTACAGCATCTGACCCAAGGCTGGAAACAGAACTTGGCCTTATGCCTCGCTGTGATGCCTCATGCCACCACATGACGCAAGAAATGACTCCTTCAATAACTAGGTTTGGTGGTTTGTATTATTCCTACGCCAGAAGCAACCAAAACATGCAGCCAGCATTAGCGTTTTACGGTGCTAGCTTCTCTGCAAAGAATGCATTGCTGCAAGTTATTTGCAATTTATAGAAAACCAAATCGAAAACCTCTAAGAGAATAAAAGAGAAGACTGAATTGAACAAGTGTGAAGCTGCTCTATGGGCATGCAAACCTAAATCTAATTAATATAATACCAGAAACAATCCCAGACCTCATTACATACTGTTCTGTGATAGTATACATTTAATGTAAGACTCTGCATAGCACAGCATTTATAAATGGAAAAGTATACTGGACAAGAAATGGTACATAAAAAGGGATTTCAATTTTAACATGAACTTCTGAGAAGATCGTAAAATTCAAACCAGATCATTCTACAACTCATCTTTACAGTCACCAGTCTGTGGCTCTACTTAACCCTTCTCTAACAGAATTCAGGAGAAGCATTTCCCTCTGGCTGTGAACAACAGGAAACGCTACTGAAGGAACATACAACATGAAAAGATCAAGCTCTTAAAGAATCATAGCATCTGCTTTGGTCCTGGTCTCAGCTCTTCCAAATAGTATGGAGAAATAGGCATCATTCAGGTCAGCTTTACAGTGGCTCACATGGCTGTGAACTGTAGTGAATAGTGGGTCACTGCTGTGATACTAGTTAGAAAACTGGGAACACAGCACCAGAGCTACAGGTGCAGGAAGACTACTGTGTCTCTTGAAAAAATTAACTCCGAAATGTTACATTTTTAGGGAAAGTTAATCACTACAAACTACAAAAACTGCTTGTGGTCTGCAGAAGCACGTCTCACACCCACGCCTTTAAAGCCACCAGGTACTGTAAAATGACTTTTTCTGGATGCAAGAACAACAAGCATGCATTAAACTTAAGCTATCAACACATAACTGACAAATAAAAATTATTAGTACAAACATTTGCAATAACCAGCATCAGAATATCTATCAAAATGGGCACAAGCTTTAAGAATAATACTCCAAGACATGGGAAACATATCTCATGATTCTCAAGAATTCACTAAAAAACAGCAAGCATCTGTAGCTTCACACAAGTTCTCCAATCTGTCTGCAAGGAGAAGAATTTTTCATGCAGTAAAATAGTCGGAAGTGCTTTCCCAAAGCAGCAGCAGAAACAGCACACACTTTCTCATGGCTGACCATGTTCTAATTTTTCCCCCCTAAGGAACAAGGCAATCTCTCCACCTTTCTGCTACTACACTGCACACACCCAAATGACACCATCCTCGGGGATCTCAGACCTCAGTACTGCGCTGCAGTCCACGTACAACAGAACGTATCAGAGAAGGTTTGCTAGTTCCAACACCCTCCGGCACACCCCTTTCTGCCCACAGGAATACACTGCTCTGAGTTAGCTTACACCCAACTCATTTGCAGACTTTACTGACCAACACCTGGCACAAAGTCAGAAACACACAGGACCTTTTCAAATCAAGACAACCATTTGGATGGGCAAACTAGAAATACCTCTTTTTCAGATACCCTTCTTTTTCTAACAAGTACAGTTTTAAGCTGACAATCACATCTCACTACACTTTATACAGCAAGCTGCTTTTTTTTTTCCCTCCAGACTGATAAACGTTAGTTCACGGATCTACAGAAGAAATCAACTGACAAACCTGGAAAATTTCACAGATATCTGAAAGTGGGATAAGGGCCTTATCTACAGAACAAACATTGGGAGGAGAATCTCCACCAAATATGGCATTAAGAAAACAAAGCCAAAACCAAACTCTGAATCTCATTTTGAAGCCATTACCATGCTTTTCAGAGGCCCGATTCGCTCGTGGAGCACAGGGCTGGTGGTACTGGGTCTCATGGCTCTGAAGAGCTTATGCTAGATGCTAGAGTTAACTCCTATCTTGTCAATAGCCTGCCATACAGAACAACTGGCTTTTGAAGGGCATTTGCATTGTCACTTCAATACCCTTGGGTCAGATGGTTTGGAGGAAAACTCCAACTTCAACTTGAAAGAAAATAGATGCTTTTTCAAGTTGTTCTATGCAGTTTCTCAGACAACCCTCCTTCACACTGTGTAAAATAAGGCATGGGATCAAAAAACTCCCATCTGGACAGAGCTCGACTATTCACTTCAAGGCAGCCACTCATTTCTAAGGGCTAAACTTCATCAAGAGCCAATTAACATACATTAAATTCTTCAGCAATGCTGTTTGTCCAACTATATTCCTACTAGGGAAGGTTCTGCAAGTCCGCACAGTTGAAGGAGGAAACAACAAACTCCAGTTTCTATTCCAAATTCAAATCCATCCTGCAGGTTGATATTTGTTATCTTCCAAGAAAATTCATCTCCTACAGGAATATACTGGAAAAGCTTAATGACTTTTGCAAACACAGATGCAGATTTAGAACTTCAGGACATCTGCACTCAACAAACAGGCAGCTGTTACTACTGACCCACTTAGAAATATTAGTGTGCCATTAATGGAGAACGTTTTTTTATTAGAACAAAGCCAAATTTTAACTTCTACATGTTTAATTTCTCTTTGGATCAGACTTTATTGCTGCCTCTTGCACTTCATACTCCATAAGTCACTCATGCAGAGCATCCTACTCCAGTCAAGATTCTGCTTTCAACTCCCTCTGTAAAGTTTGCTGTGCTCCTGTCTTCTCCCCAGCCATGTCAGCAGCTAGGATGACCATAGATGGAGCACGTTTGGCAGCTGAAATGAGCCAGATGCTGAATCTGGAGCCATCTTCCCAGCTGCAGTAGCTGGGCTCACATCCGACTCCTCAGCTGTTGGCTGTCGAGCTGCCCTCAAGCTGTGCCAAGCGTACATCTCAAAGCTTTGACCAAAGTGGGGCAAATGCTCTAAATCTGTGAGGCCCGCTGGCAGAAAGGATAACAAAGACTAAAGGTTTTAAAAGTAGGCAGTGAGGGAAACCAAACACCCCTCCTCCTTCCTCTTCTCTCATTTTTTTTGCACAATTTCTTTTACCCTATTAATCAAAATTCAGGAAGAGCTGACTGGTGAGAGCAGGTCTCATGTACCACATCCTAGTCTAAGGTACTGACTAGCAGGAGATTTCCCTTCACTTGTCAACACTACATGCAGTGGAAGGTGGCTCATGTACCTCTGCGTCAAGTCACAGGCATAGCAAGGGCTGGGAAAGAAACTTTACTGAGGGAAAGGTGGAGACACACAATTGCTTTATTTCATTACTCATTCTTTAAGCCTCCTAGATATCTTTAAACTGTCAAAGCTGCAGAAATTCTTGTACCAATCAGGAGCGCCTATTTAATATCCTGCTTCATGATCTTGAACCAAAGAAGGGACTTCTACATCCTCCACGCTTCCTCACTGAGGAGCCAAAGAAAAGGCTTTGATACAGCGGCCTCAATCATTCAACTACCACTATGCAATCCAATCTAGATTTAAGGGAGAGTATTTGAAGTTTTGGCCCTTTACCTCACCTCTGCTCATCCTGGCACAGCACTCCACATGCTAATAAAATAAACCATCCCACCCACCAGTAAAGTACCTCCACATGGCCTATTTGCTGCCGAGAAAAAGAAGTCTCTTCTGAAATCACAGACCACACTTACAAATGCCTCTTTCAGGTTTCTTGTTTGTATTACATATAGACATACTGTACCTGTTATAGCTCCTGAAAGGAAAATACTGGCTTAGAGAAAGTTTGTTTTCCTAAAATATCACATTTAATAGTGAAAAATATTTTGTACATTTAATATCGAATAGCCTATGCCCTGCTGTAAACCTAAGTGTTTCCAAATTAAAAACAAAGATGATCTTCCAAGTAAAGGGATCAGTGGCAACTTAACTCTGCCTAAATGTTTTTGTAAAAAACAAATAGCATTTTTTAAGACACAAGAGTAATCCAAGTTCCCATTTTTCATTACTACAGAAAACCATAGTTCAGAAGCTGACTTCACCATGTGGCACTTAAAAGTCACTACACTGAATTACAGGCACTAAGCACCTTCAAGTGAAACAGACTTCAGATGCAAGAGATGGAATGTATTTTAGGAAAAGCAATCCAACAATATATTACTAAAGGAAAGAGACCATCTACAGTACCATTTAACACCCTTCTTTCAAGACAAGCGACTCAAAATCAGAAGATCTTCACTTAGGAGCCAAGAGACAATAAACCAAAAATTTGTATTCTCTATTCAGGGATTTTATTTTTTTTTTTTGTATGATTGTGTGCAAAGCAATTACCATCTGTCAGCCTCAGTTTCTTTATATGCAATCAGATTTAGATGGTAGGCGAGGGAGGAAAAGACAAGAGTGAAGTGATTATCTACAATTTCTTTACTCAATAAAAAAATATATAAGCACTCAGTTTGCAGATCCAAAATACACAAAGTAAAAGAAGGCCACTACTCAGCTGAACTGGAACTCCAGACCTCATGCCCACTTGCTCTGCAGTAACTGGAGAAAAGGCAGGATTCGCAGCACTCCTGCCATGAACAAATCCAGACTCTGCTAAGCCCCAAGGAAGTCAAGTTGCAAAAGAGAAGGTGCCTCACACAGCCAGACACACCGATTTGTTTACACAGCACAAGACTTCAATTTCAATCCCCCAAAGTACTCAACTAGAGGAGCAGTGTGGTGTGTAAAAATGACACTAAAATGAATATCCAGTAAATAAAGCAAACTTACAGGACTGTGGAAAGCATATGGAAACTTTCATCAGCTTCCCAGCTTAGTTAATGAAAAACAAATTTATGTATTAGGCCCTTCAGAATAGAAATTACCTCTTCATTATGTTTCTACAGCACCCAGGAAAAGGAGGCCTCAACCAGCAATTGAAAATGCCAGAAAAACCCAACATAAATCATCAATTCTGTTTTTAAATGGTGTCTTTGGAACCTTCTGTCCAGGTGACAGCCTGCCATTGTATGATTATTTATTTATTTAAAAAAAAAACAAACAACACAACATTCAAAAATTTTTGTTCAGGGCCCTGTAATTTACACCTACAGATTAGCACTGCACTTAAGAAACATTCTAACAAAACAACTGGCTGCCTTTCCTTCACATTTGCCAGAGTGAAAAGAGACTGCCACCCAGTGGACTGCAACCAAACGCATCAACTGCCAAGCCATGAGATTCAACACAGAATTGCTGAAAATTTTATTTTTAAGAAAGTGTGGTTATTTTTAGGATTTTTCCTGTTGATACAATAATGTTTCAAATACATCAATTCACTTGTCATTTTGTCCTGCCCCTGAAAAATCAACATTTGCATGAAGGCACTGTACATATAAAGCTTTTCAGATTTATAAGGAAAAAAAAAACATCTACCAAATCAAGCTTTCACCAGAGAAATAGTTAACTAGTGCAATCACTCTGTTCAGAGGTGGGTTATGTTCTAAATGCAGCTCGTGCCACTCTTGGGAAGGTTTAAACAGAATTCACCTGTAATACAGCAATGCTGAGTGGCATACACAGAGAGTTTAACACCTCCCAAGGTCTGGAGTTCATTTGTATTTGTAAAATCCTTCTCCGGTCTTCTTACCCAGTTTCTTTTCTTCTACCAGTTTATTCAGGAGTGGGCTGGGTGCAAAAAGGGGATTGTTAGGCTCTAATGAATGCCATCCTGATGGAAGAAAAGAAGCGGATTAATTAGTAACAGTTATGTTTATATGCAAAGATAATAGAGATCTGCATCTTCTGAGAAAAAATATTAAGAGTTCAGAAAACTGAAGGAGGTTTGGAATTTATTCCAGACTCTCTGACACCCTTCAATACACCTTCATAAAGCACTCATCAGCATTAATTATGAGCAAATCTAGCAATTAGTTTTCAGTCTACTCTGAACACCTTATAATGTCCAAGACTGAGGATTTTCAATACTTTGAAGAAAATTAAGAACTTTTAAAATAAAGTACATGGAAGTACAACAAAGGCCATGCTAAAAAGAAATACAAGTGGAAAGAAATTCCAAAATTAATTTCTATTTGCAAAAGACACGGTCAGTTAAAACAATGTAACCCTATTCCACAGAACTGCCTAAACCCACAAGAGGGTTCACTGAAGATACCATTTTGAAAGTTACATTCTGCCTCAGAGAATATTAAAGCTGTTCATTCAAAATAATAGAACCACCATCAACAAGCTGTCACCAATTATGTCTTTTTTTTTGTTGTTATTGTACTGACATTCATCCACTTATCAACTGCAGTGAAAGGGAGATGGTATACTTGCATCTTTTGAAGTATTTACTGTGTTTCCTATTAATTGAGAATGAAAACATGGCTGGCAGAAAAAGAATAGTGAGTCTCAACATCTGCTGCTTTTCATCAGAATTTCTTACCTCCAGGACATATCTCTCTTCCCACTGATTCTTTTTAACTATATAAAGTTCCCCTGATATTGTTATTATTTATTATTTTCCACTGGAACTTGATGAAGTCAGAAAAACCACCAGTATTCTGTCCCCATGTACATAGGGTCCAGGCACACGGTACAAACACTATACTCATACAGCATTCTGAGATGAATTCTCATTCCTTTCTCTTCAACAGTTAAAAGGCTACACCAGAAACACTCAATTTAAACTAATTAAGAATCAGATTTTCATTAGAACATTCATCTACAATTTAGCTAGAAAGGGGGAAAATAGGAGAAAATAAGCATGCAGTACCATCTATAATGTATTTACTGGTATCCAACCCAACATAGTCCAGCAGTTCAAATGGACCCATGGGATACCCAGCCCCAAGCTTCATAGCAACATCAATATCTTCCTTTGATGCATCTCCTAGAGAAAAGATTGACAGTTTGATGAACAGAGAAGATTCCGCATCTACTTGGCACCACTTATAAATAATTAACAGAGTGTTATTTCACCCCGGTGCAGCCCTTCACAGAAATCTCTGCACGTTTCAGAACCACAAAACCTGGAGTCAGCATACACGTGCTGGAGTATAAAGCTGAATCTCTCACCAAAAAAAAAAAAAAAAAAAAGAAAAGCCCTGCAGGCCTCTGCTTCCCACTTTTTCTGGCTTCCTCTTGCATCTCAATATAGATCACTACACTATTGATGGAGCCACAGCTACTGTGCTCAACTTATCAGAAAGACTAGAGGAACATCGGACACAATGAAGAATCAAGAGCTTCCTCAAGAGCAGTGGAATAGTGTAAGTAAGGAAAGATCTCAATTTCAGCTTCATAAGATCAGAGCAGCTTTTGAATTATGCACAGGACAGAGCTACCCCTACTCTACAATAACCAGGAGGCAACTGGTACCCAGCTGATGGACAAGGCAGGCTTGGGGAGTTGCAGTTGAGTAACGTGCTTAGTTACAGCAGCTTTCACCAGAGAATATCCATCAGCATCAGATGGCAGATAGAATGACCTGAGGAGACTGTGCAGGTGCAGTCAAATTTGTAAACTTTGTAAAATTTGTAAAAACAAAAATATTGTTTTTATAAATTATCAGAAATTTGTTGCTTCTACTTCAGTCCATGCCTATGACAAATCCACAAAACCACAAATCCTGTGTTGCCACATTGTCGCAGTTAATATTCACCTCATTCTTTTGCTGGGAACACATGCTTTATACTGTGTTGAAAGCAGATGCACCTCTACTGCACATTCCTAATGCACATTTTGATAAAAGGCAGTGCACTTCTTTGCAGAGCCTGTAAAAAGCACAAAGTCAAACAAACCCCAGAGGTACTTGTTAAGTAACCTCCGTGCTCAATGCGTACAGGTGTTCAGGGTGTCTAAAACCTTGGCAGACACAGCCTATGCAATTTATACCCCTAAGATCAGAGAATCTTACAAATAAATGTTCAAAATCTCTTGTAAAGGCAACAACTTCAGTGGAATTTCTGTATGAAGTAGTAATTTTTCTAGATCTCCTCTTACTCTTTATTTTTTTTTAAAACCGCATTTTATTTCTCTGAGAAACGGGGAAAATGAGCCTTGCTTAATACTAACAGAAACCCAACATTCAAACACATGTAAATCCTTAAGTCATTTGAAGCTGATGCAGAAGTACATACTTCTTTTATCAACAGATTTGTCCCACTTTGCTTGTCAAACTTGGGACCGGGCCACCAGACCAGTATACAGTTGTGTTACAATCCAATTCAAAACAGTAAAAGGGCAAACAAGGGTTTTACCTCAGATTGCCACAGAAACTTGACAGACTGCTTTTTGACACTAAAAATAGAGCAGTACAGACCTCCATACATTAGTATTTATAATATGCTCCCTGTTTAAATCACTGTTAACACACTAAGGGTATTTTGCCTATGCAAAAACACACATTTAACCCAAGGAGATTTTGTATAAGTTAAGACTCAAGGACTGACCCAATAAAATGGTATTTCAGTGCTTGGGGTTGCCAGGAAAGAGACTCATACAGAGTTTCATACCAATATAAATGATAACCTGGCTCAAGTGTCCACTGAAATTAACACAAAGGATATGATGAAACTTTAACCTGATTCAACAGAAAATATGAATTAGAAATCAGCCACCAGGCTTTTCAAAACATTAATCAGCTTTTTTAATAGATTTCATTGAAGTTAAAAATTCATAAATGAACTTTACCAAGTTTGGAAATACCATACTGTTGAATGAAATACAAACAGAATAAAGATTAAATCAAAACATTCCTTTGCTTAGGCAGAAAGCAGTAAATTTTAACATAGGATCTCAGTGACTTTTCTTCTGTATTTAATTGAAAGTTCTACTGCTTCTTGAAATATGCATAATGATACATGTCACTTAACAAAGGCACCTCTTTTACACACACTGGAACACCCATACACTTTATTTTAAATTGTGACTTTTTCTAAGGGAATAATGCCCCCTCACATCCATGCTCTTGACTTTCAAGTCACTAAATTTGCTCTTTTCTCCCTGTGAGATGTAATTAGGTACATCTGTTGATGGATAAACAAGTAGTGTTGGTTTTTATATATATTTTTTTCTTCCTGGAGATCAAACCATCCTTTCCATGTGCTATAAAAGATATTTTTAATATTTAAAGCACATTTGGTGCAATCCTTATAATGGAGTGCTTTCATCTGTAAAAAAAACAGTGATTTCAAAAACAAAATGTTTCAAATGACATTCTTAGTAGCACAGAGCTATGAGCAGTGCACTTGAAATAAAAGCAATTATCCTCCGCAATTTCCTCTTTATCCATTACATTATTGGCTTGTTTTCTTTTCAAAACAATTACCAATGCTTTGAAAAATTTAGTGGCTCTTTGGGGATTCATCATTATTTCTACCTACCTTCAGTAATAAGATATTAAGATAAAAGAGACCAGCAGAGAGATGGGAGTTCCTAAAGTTCTTATGTCTAAAAGAGGACACGGAAAGAGGTTTTCTGGGGCTACAGTTGAGCTCAGATCACTTGTATGCTAGTACCACAGTGTGACACTCAGCATTTGATACTACTTACCTCAGATAGAAATCAGTGGTTTATTTCACAAGCCCAACATAAGTGAACTATAGAACTTTGCTAATGATCCCATTATGAGATTTTCAACCACTTTCATTAACTTCTCTTGGGATGGAGAAGGAGGTTCCTGATCAGTTGGCAGAGGATATTTTTACAACGGCACTACACTCACCTTGTCATCTTCAAACCAGAAACATTACCCACTACTAGAAATTTCCCACACAAGTAACTAGTACTGTCTGACTCTGTATACACTGGCATTTCAGAATGAAGACCACACATATTGGCTCAAGTTTGCTGTTCACTATTCACTTCCAGCCTTTAAGGTCTGCAAGTTTTGAGGGAATCCTAAGGCTTTTCTGAAGGTACGTAACATTTAGCAGTGCTGTTTGTTATCACCCTCCCTGACCTCAATATCCCAACAAGTACCTCTTTCAAAAAGTCGAACAGCTTCCATCATGTATGGCACCAAGAGACGGTTTACAATAAACCCTGGAGTATCCTATGACAAGAAAAAAAGGAATTCTAAGTAAACCATTCTTTACTACACTCAAACACTACAAGACAAACAAGTAGATGAAGACAGTTATTGAATCATCAACTTCTAGTGTTCTCTAAACTGTATTTTTCATCTGATTTATCTGCTCAGTATTAAAACACAAAAGATGAATTTCACAAAAAAGGAATGGCACATAAACATTCATCATGACTGAGAACAGTAGAACTACTACAAGCCCAACTCAATTAATCTTGAAAGAATTCCATGGGGCCAGTTGGCAAATGCCTTTTCTTTAGCAGAATTCTGCTGATACAGTTTCCAGAAGGATACAAGAACAGCAGTTCTTCCTTAAGGTTTCTTTTGTGTGTGTGTGTGTTCACTACTAGAAACACTCCTGGCTAAATTACATACTTCTCCCCTACTGCTCACTGCTAAACCATGGTTTGGAAAGTCAGGAATGCTTCAATAACAAACAGCAATGCTATCAATGAGAAGATAAGCTACATGCTGTCAGCAGAAATAATGAACTGATTAAGAACTTATTTTACACAAGCTTTAATCAAAATCAAAAATAGAAGGAATAGAGAAAGAGCTTTGCAACTGCAGTATTACTTCATATACTACTACTGTTTCAGATGTTTATTATTCATTCCATTTTATCTCAATATTTAACCCAGAGAATTCTAAGCAACTTTTCTTCTACAAACAAACAAAAAATGGTTCAGACACAGAGACTGCATTACCCTCTACCAAAGGTAATTTACAACAGTAACTCCTCATACATTCTGCACGTTACATACTCAAAAACTGTAACAGAAACAGGAAAAAGTCAACTAAGGCCACAGAGCAATTTAGCAGTACAGCCAGAATTACAGTCCAGTATCCAGATGCTGAATTACTGGTAACTACCAGATTGCAGGCCCTTCTTACTATGACCAAATGTCCCCTGAGGGCTATGAAACTCAAGGCAATAGTTTGCATAAAGCTACCCAGACCACAACTGAATGGATTCAGGAAAAGCGTGCTTAGGAAGTAGGGTGTGCCTCCAGAGAATAAAGCCAAAGCTGCGAAGCAATGAAGATTAATATGGGTCTAGTTACTGCAAACTTAAGAAAAACTTGCAACAAGCACACACCACGGAGGGTTCACCCAACTGCCTCACAGTAAAAGAGGTAGCAGTCTTGTCTCTAGCATGGCTAAAGATGAGCTCCTGCTTAACCTCTCCAGGCCAGGCTTCTGCAGGACTGTAAAAGAAAAAACCAAAAACTGTAAACCCTAATACTTCTGAGTCTAGATGTCTAGAGTCCCTCTACTTTGAGGAATTTTGAGGTAAATGTGGGTGTTTTGTTAAAATGTTTTTAACAGGAAAAAGAAACTGGACAAAAAGCAGCCTGAAAATTCTTAAAAGTGCTCTTAAATCTACCACCTTAAAATTAACAGTTTTCAAGAACTGACCTTCTGAACACTATACAATCAAAATGTGCTCACCTTACAACTGACAGGACTCTTTCCTACTGCTTTACTGAAATCCAGAAGTGATTCAAAAGTCTTTTGGCTGGTCATTGGAGTCTTGATGACCTGGGCAGAGGGAAGGTAGTGAGAGCGTCAGCACATCTAGTGAGCAGAATCTCTCTTATTTCCCAGTAGAGCAAGGATTAAAGTGTAATCCAGAACACTATTCCAGAAATTCACAAAACATCTGCTTTGCAAAACCCAGAAAAAGAGACTTGTGGAAGCTGAACTGGTTATGCTATTTGTGCTGAAACTGAACTCCATGTGCAGTAACTGAAAACTGCTACACGTAAGCAGTCACGGCTGAGCTTGTTCATACCATTAAGTCACACAGAGATAGGCACCTATCCTAATGACTAATGTAAGACCAACAAAAAAAACACTGTTAGGGTGAGGAAAAGGCTTGTTCCTCAGCAGAAAAAAACAGTGTTCTATTACTTTAATATTATATTTTTAAAAATTCAGATAGTTAGATAAGACTGCAATAGTTTTGAGAAAGAGTTTTTAATACACACTTCAGAATTCTGAAACATTAGCACAAGCATTTTGGATTATTAGAGAAATAAATCCCCTCAAATCTTTGTGCTTCTGAGCACAAGAGCAACAATCTACACACAAAAAGAGCAGGTAAGACTGAAAGGCACTGAAGACTTGTGAGCCATGAAGGACAGCTTCCATGACAGAAGACTGGCAATTTCAGTGATAGCTTTAATAGTTTTGGTGATTCTCTTCATCTTCCCCTGATAACTTCAAATGGAAATGTCTGTTTTACATAGAAAATGTTGTTCTACAGTGTTTGTCAATGTCAGTCCTGATTTACAGCAGCGGGTCTGGAACAAAAGCAAAGCTTTAGAAGTGTATTTATTTACTAATATTGGCATCTTTCAAGCTGGAGTCATTGGAAGCACAGCATCTGTGTTTTAATGTTCTTCAAATGCTGCTCATCAACTGAAGTGACTCTGGGGTAGGACATTCATAAATCAAGTGAAAAAAATGCACAAATTATAAAGATTGACCATGACAGTCAGACAGGGATTGCTCTGTTTTGGTTTTTTACAAATTATGATAGATATCTTTTGTATTTTTTCAAATATTACAGAGGTTTAGTTTTGTTTTCTAAAGACTATGATTTGGTTTAGGCTTGAGACAAGGCATAACATTTCATCCACAGAAATGAATTACTGCCAACAAGTAGATCTTGGCAGAGAAATCAATAAAGCCTATGTTAGCCTAAAGAATGATGCTAAATATTTCTGTTATCTCTGACAACACCTAGAAAATTCCTCCCTTTCTTACATTTCCCCAGAGTATTTAGTCACAATATAGAGGATGCAATGTTAAAGTAAAACAAAACAAAACAAAACAAAACAAAAACAAACAAACAAACAAACAAACAAAACAAAAAACCCCAGAAAACATAAAAATCCACACGGGTACAGAAATTTATGAGAACTTCTTGAGTTAGTAGTGAGAATTTGGAAGTGTCAAAGCCCCAACCATACTCTGAATCAAATCTGTTGATTACAGATTACATTTCAAAAGGGGGAGGAGACAACAATACATTCGAAGACACAGAGCAAGCAACTGTATAATATTTATTTTAATGGGAAACAAGCAAAAAAAACCCCTGAATCTCAGTAGTTCAAAAGGCAAGCACAACGTGTTTGCAGTGCTTTTCACCAAAACAAAACTAGAACTAATTAGTCATGGGACAGAGGAAAAAGATTTACAGCATTTAAGGGCACAAAGTACATGAAACTACGGAGCAGGGTAGCTAAAATGCAAAGCTTATTTTCACTTATACAAGGGTTTCTAAGCTGTAACTGATAAATGTCAGACATAATGAGGGAAGGTGAGAAAAAGGAGATATGCTGTTTTTTCTCCCATGTGACCTTTACTTTGAAGGCTCAGATAAACTCTTCTATTAGATTATTTCTTATTCTGCTCTGTGTTGCAGTATTACCAGAAACTGCATGATGTAGCCAAAGAGAGTATGGTTAGAAAAGACATCTGAAGAGTTATGTAAAATCTTCTTTTTACACTTCCTTTAAGGCTGGGAAATACTGTAATACTTCCAGACAAATCATCTGGAACATGGAAACAAACATCACTGATTTTGTTTCAAAAGTCACAAGACAGTAAGATTTCATCTCGTGGTCCTATTTCTGCACTGGTAACAATCAAATGCCTCTGTCACTCATCAGATGATTTTGTTTAAGCTGTCAGTAGTTGTTAGTAGTAGGCTTGCCGGTGTGTCTGAAATGATCACTATAAACAGAACCTCTGTTGGCAGTTCAGTGAAGAACTTCAGAGCCTCAAGACTGAAGGAGTTGCCTCTGTCTCTTCAAGCTGCCCTTCCAACAGAGACTGCACCACCCTCTTATCACTAGAGGCAGCTTATTCCATATCAGACAAGCTGCAAGCTGAGATCTGCTCTTTCATCAAACTGAATTCTCAGCGATGACAAATAGATTGCTGTGCTACAGTTATGGTGATGCTGTTGTAGGACACTGACCTCCACAAGCTTCATCATCGGCACAGGATTGAAAAAATGGAGACCACCAAATCGGTCCTGCCTGGTGGTCGAGTTTGCCAACTGTGTAATTTGCAGGGATGAAGTGTTGCTTGCAAATATCGTACGCCTAGAAAAAAAGAAACACAAATTGCATAAGTAACAGCCATTAGTTTCTGACAGTGAGAGACTGGTGCACTCAACATGGACATCTATTAGCTAACCATGCACAGAATTCCCAGTTCTCCTGCAGATTATCACAGTCCTTTCACTGAGGTGTAAGCACAGCAATGATGAAATATCCACTGGAAGAGCCGTGTGAGTTTTTGATTCCCAAGTAACTATGTTGAATACTTCGATTAGGTGATGGAAAAAAAAAAACCCAAAAACTCTTAAGTACAGTATATTTGTTAACTCCCCAAATCTATTCCAGGTAATTCCTTCAGTAATCCTGGAAACCTAATGGTATCTTTTTTTATTGTTAGTCATTCACACATCTATGGAAACCCAATAATTTGCCATGTCAAAAATGCACTTTGTAGCCTTCAGTAGAAAACAGAATCTGGTTTTGTTTTGTTTTGTTTTTTTAAATAATGATCAGTGGTAGACCTGATGAGCAAACCTATCCCTGGAGCAACAAGATGATGGGAAAAAACAGAGAGAGGATAAAAATCACTAAGCACAGGGTACACAAAAATCACAAGAATATTAAGACATATATGAAGTCCTTTTCCAGACATATACCAGATTTACTAATTGCATTTAATAGTGCTATTTTTTCCAGAAATATCTGAGAACCTCAACTGACCTGCCATACTGACAACACACTGCAAGCTTACAGAAATGGCCTTCAAACCACAAAAATTAGAAACTAAATTTGAGGTAAAACCCTACCTTCCATTCTGGGCTGTATCCTACTGACCTTTTAAAAAGTTCTACTGGACTCATCAAATGTTAATCTATATTGGTATTTTGCTGACATTTCATTAAGATATAACTGAGCTTCACAACAGAGCTTTCAGAAAAGTTGTATCCAAGCCATGGGGACATCTAGCAGGGGCATGAAAAGAAAACATTTGGGGATAAAAAAAGCCACATTAATTTCCATTTTTTATTATGTTTTCTCAGTTTTTGAGAATTTGTTGTAGAGAAAGTAATAAAAACTCCAGTAAATTCCTGTTTACACTTCTTACAAATATTCTTTCGCTATTTCCCCACCATAAAGTGGCCCTTATATTGTTCTGAAGTGAGGTACTAAAAAGAATATTCTACAATTCACAGTTTTGACCTTGCAAGGTCAATGTATTTGAAAGACACTTATCTTCCCTGAAAATCTGCCACTGTATAGAAAGAATTTAGGTATTAATATCAAAATTAAGCACACTGATTTGTGAGATGTAATAATTGCTAGGTTTATATCTGGGTTCACTTAAAGTAAGAGATTTTACCTCAGCATCTCTTCTGCAGGTGAATACTGTAGTGTCACACAACAGAAAGCCTGGGGCAAAAAAAGCATTAAGTTTGTACTGCGTACAAGGGCACTCCATGTACACCTTCTGCTCTCACCAACCAACTGATTTAAATAGAGTTTAAAATAGAATTTACATGCCTCTGTGATTTAGAATCACATAATCCAGGCTTCATAATCCAGGTGACAGCAGAACTGGAAGCCTTTTGAAAGCAGTAGTACTAGTGAAACACAAGTGATGCTCTTCCAAGCACCAGTGCTGGCTCTTGGTGCCATCTAGTGGGTCAGGGGAAGACATTAAAACCCGCGTCCAACACGAGGAACAGACCATTTCAACAAAACTGACTCTTCCACTCCAGCTCCACCGCACAGTGAACACTGAACGACAGTTCTTTTCTAGCAGTTTTATAGCACGCTGATTCCAACACAGTGAACAGCTGAAAACCACTGGCCAGTTCCTAGCTGACTTTCTACATCTAAAGATGAAACCCTGACCTAGAGATGTTGATGGGTATTCCCACCAAGAAGGCAAGAGCTCTTAAAGTGGATACCCAAAAATTCTTTTTTGTCATGTTCATTACGATCCCGTTTGGAAAAGCTCTGCGGTGTTTAAACACCTAAAGGCCACAAACAATGAGGGGATTCCTGCATTGGCAGGGGGGGTTGGACTCAATTGCCAGAGGTCCCTTCCAACCCCTACCATTCTGTGATTCTGCAGAAACCCTAGTCTGACCTTTTCAAAATGGAAACATGAGACTGACTGAATTGAAGGAAAGGATCAGAGAACTGAGGGGTGCTTTATCACCTGCTCTGAGGGTGATGACCACGGAACACAGTAGCAATTGCCATATAACACAGAGAGGAATGTAATGTACACAAGCAATTCTGGGAAGCTCCAAGAACATAAAACTAGTATGTTCTCAGACTGGTGGTGTCCAAGAAACAGCATTCCCTGTTTCACCTGACCAGTTACCCAGATGAAGAATACCCTGAGTTCCCAATGCTCTCTGGGGCTGCCGAGCTCTCCCGGCTCATTAGTTTTTCTCTGAAAACTTGAGGATAAATTCACTCCCTGACCCCCAGATAAAGTTTCTCTCAATAAAGAATAGCTGTCCCACCCCCTTCCTTCCATCTAGAGATGCACTTTCATGGGAATTACTGTTCTTTTATAGAGAAGAATGAAGAGGAATTAAGTTAATTATGTTTTGGGTTTTTAATGCAATGCTTTTGTTTCGTGCTGTCCCCAGACTGATCTTAACTGGAGAGATCACCATGGTGCAAAAATGGGAGACAAACACGTAGCTGTTGCAGCTGAGGAAACACACGAGACACGGGATACAACGAGAAAAAAACCAGAAGGTTTTGTGCAGCGTATGTTCCCAAGGCATAATTCACCATCTCCTCTGAGCCACTCTAATACATGGCCCCTTACAGTTCAATCAGGTACCCCCATGGTAGGGTGTGAGATTTGAATTAAGACAAGTCCTTCTTCCTCAGAAGCCTGGTCTTTCATGATCTCTGCCTCTAACATAGACTTCACAGTGCCATCAATGCCCAGGACCCCTTCCCAGAGTCATGAAGATGCTGAATCTCAGCAAAGACTGCGGGATGCCTGCACTGACATGAAGAGCTTTCCCTGCCACCGCAGTGCCGTGCAGGATGGACAGCCTACTGCTTCCTTCTGACGCACAGAAAAACACATTTCTGACTTTCCCCACGCTACGCAGAGGACTTTGCACTGCAACCCATATTCTTCACCCTTCACTTCCCCTTTCCTCTTCTTCTACATGGAAGATATCTGTCCGTTTACCACTATTTCTAATTCTCCTCTTAAAAAGGAAGGCTTCTTGTCTAATGTCATTCTTCCCAACCCTGCAAAATCATGCCTTTTGCCACAAGAAGGAACATATCTGAACAACTCCTCCCTACCTTTAACACTCTGTGATGTAAAATAGGATGTTTCAAGGCAGCTACACTTATAAAAAGCTCAGTCTTAAGAAAAATAGCCTTGGGTGTCCCAAATATACATATTATTAAACGAGGCTCCAAGTCCCTGTGCCTGCTCTTCCTTTCTGACTGGTTCCAGACAGTTTGCCATTTAGTACACCCTAATTTTCTCATTAGCTGTCTCTGTGGAGTATGGACAAAGACTCAGGGAACCAGTGGTCTGTTCTCATAAAATAAGCACAATCTAAACCTGACAGGGTACCCTGATAACTGCCAAAGGCAGCTACTTACATTTGTCTGTCAGACTAAAGGTAATGGCAAGTTACTCTGTGCTCAGTGTGCAGCTGTTTGTTATCATTTATTGTTTTCAGACACACCAGGTAATTTTGATTACAGACCATATGAGACAGGCTGAAAACCTCCCTAGGCTGAAGTCAGCTAACGATAACAGCTTGTCTAGACTGTGCTTTTGCCAAGAAAGGTTGGACTAGATGATCCTTGAGGTCCCTTCCAACCTGGTAGTCTATGATTCCATGTTCTTTTTTCCCTTGACATTATATTCAAGCCACAGCTTGCCTACTTTAGTCAGTCAGTCTAGAATGGCTCTTAGCCAATACCCCCAGATTTAGCTGTACTAGTTAAAACCTCAACCTGCAAGCAGTCAAGGTCTTGTGATTGTGAGTCATCTATCACAAGGATTAAGCTTCTGAAACTGCATGGTCAGCTTAACAGCATTTTTGGGTTTGGATACAAGTCAATGGTAACTTCCAACAGTTATCAAATGTAGTTCAAAGAAAGTTCCAGGGACTGTAAGTAACTGTGTGCACACTTAAGAAATTATTTACACTTTCACCTCACGCACAATTACCAGCAATCAGCTATTTCCAAACTCTTGTAATACAAAGTAAACTTAGTTCACTTAAGCCCCTGTTGAGCTGACTCTGAGTTACAGCGAAGAGGCAGAGACATCTTAAAAGTTGTTCATGCTGAAAGCAAATATTCTGTCATCCTGATTCCCTACTTAAATACAGAAACACGCACAGTAACCATACCCCCTGTGTTATGAGGGCAAACTTATTCTACTGTTGTGCATCTGCATTCAGATTTGAACTTGCTGAGCAGGGGGACAAGCTTTATGACTAAACATACAAAAGAAGCACATCAAAAGAAAAGACTGCAACAAGTAAATAAACCTGGTGAATACACATGAAAGTGTTCATAACATATGCACGTAGCATGACAACTGTTCCATACCCCACGACAGTCTGGAGTTAATTTAAGGGAGAAAACTTTTTTTTAAAAAAGCAGCTAAGAAAATGCAGAACTAATGGTCTAAGAATGAAAACAGAAGACATAAAGTTTGAGTTTGAAAATGTAACAGGAAAAATACACATACTCTGGAGCAAACTTATCCAGTGTCTTGAAGAGTTCATTCTTAATTTCCAGATTCTCCACAATGGCTTCTATCACCAGATCCGTGCTGTGGACCACTGCTACTGCATCTGTGCTTGTTGTGAGGTTCTTTAATGTCTTCTCAATGAACTCAGCACCAGCCTGAAACATTTCCAAGAAGTTGCAATGTCTATTTCCAACAATCTAATTTATTTTTACATTAAAATCCCCTTATGTGCTCTGAAGTGGTTTTGAGCCCTCAGAATCTCAGGCAGTCTGCCACATTTCCAAATCAGTGAGAAAATTCTAAGTATGTACAGATATGATGTTTCACTGACAAAATTTTCTTAGCCAATCAAATCTGCTTTGAAGCAAATAGCAGACCTTTGAATTCATTTGTTGAGGAAGACTACTTGCACACAACCTTCAGCATAAGAGTCTGCGTAAACAACTGGTTGGTCAGTCAGTAGTTTCTGAGACAATCTGGAGTTGTCCTCCATAAAGAGGAATTTTTCCAGTTGTTTTCGTCCAGTGAGTATCTGGTTTCACTCCTATGAACAGGTTTGTGATAGTTCACAAACACTTCAGGAAATTAAATGGCCTATGTGCATAGTTTCAGCACAAATGTGGGTAAAAATCACTAAAGTCCTTACTAAGGTATTAAGACAATTTTGTTACTATTTGCTTTTGAATAAAATTCTTGCATTCCCAGGTAAGCACTCAAAGATAGCTTGATATTAAGTTAGGATTAATAATTTGGCACCATTTCACATTTAGCACCTGTTTTAAAAAGTCACCAAGTTGTCTTAAATTTTTATCTCAAGGCTGAAAGGAAGTAGGGTAAGACATCTTTCAACCTCCCTGAAGCAAAAAAAGAAAATCCAGGTTCTACAGCACCCTGGAAAAAAGTTTTCTTTGTAATACTGTATATTAACATGAACAGTAAACAATATCAAAACTTCAGTATGGCAGGTTCTCCTAGAGGAATAAAGAAGAAGATGTCAACCTCAGGCTTGTCCGCAAACTTCTTCTTTGTCACTCTCTTCAAACTCTCTTCAATTCCTTTTGTAGACTTTTTAAGGATTTCATCTGACTGGTCTACTAACACTACAGTGTGACCACTGGCTGCTGCAACCTGGAAGTTAAAAAAAAGATTCAACATCAGTATCATAAAACATCCAACCATATTGACTTGTGTTGAGGCAGATAATATATTAGGCACTGAACTGGGCAAAAGAGAGCTAAGTAACACCAAATGAAGACTAGAAAAATGATAAAAACCTGCACACAGTGGAGGTAGAGGGGAAGGGATAAATGTCTCAAGGTCCCAAACAACTTCAGGGAAAAGGAAAAAGAAATCCATTTTCCCTCCGACCTGTCTGCAGAATGCTACCTGCATCTGGAGGCAGTTAGAGAACAAGCTCCTGTCTTGAAAAGAGAAAGTGGCTTAGCTGTGATCCCTGGATCTCGTAAGGAAAAAGGGCTATGGAGACCAAACCTGGAACGCTGGCAGGGTGAGCAGGTGGCATGAAGGATGGCTAACCCTCTGTTCCCAGGACATAATGTAACACAACCCTGTTAGACCATGAGCCCGTCCCTGCAACAACAGGAGGGTGACAGTGGAGCTGGGAGTAGCAGTGAAATGTTTGCCACTCTGAGACTCTGCACAGACCTGAATGGCCCACAGACTCTCCTTAATTACTATGTACTTGGTACAAACACTGGCTCACCTACAGGCAGCACTACCGGGTTGTCTTTTTGGTTGGCATTCAATTAATTTTACACATATAATGTCACTTTCTCACAGTGCAACAGCCTCTTAAAAATCAGCTGTTCATTATCTGCTATTTCACTATTCATTAATTTGTTTCTCTTGTTGGCAAGAGCTTATCTTAATTTTTTGGATTCTTGAATTAACAGAGTTGTGACCTAATTGTGGAAAACAGATGTTAAAGGTGGTTCCACTGACTGCTTTCAAAGTCACACAACTTAGAAGCATCCCTTCTGCAAACTTCTATTTTACATCTAACCTTAAACCATTTAAAACATTGGCCACGCTTCATCTTGCCTGCCTGGCTGACCTGAGGGTGTGTAGCAGGAGAACAAGAAGTTAGCAAACTGAGCAACCGGACAGCAGCGGTGCAGAGATTTTCTACACCTCCGCAGCAACAAAACCAAAATCCGCAGGAACCTGCAACGCGACGCTACGCGTGGGTCCCGCGGGTCCCTCCCTCACCCCCAGCTGTGATACAAACACGCTGCCCACGCTGGAGGGGCCGAACCCGCTGCAGCCGGTTCGCTCGCCCGGCTGGTGGGTGGCCGAGCGCACGGGGCAGGAGCGGCGACCGCTCCTCGCACAAACGCAGGCTGGAACCAGCAGAGTGTCATTTGAACTATGACACGTTCAGTTGTTTGGTTTGTGGGTTTTGTTTTTTATATTGCTCCTGCCTTGCAAGCCAGGACAGCACACTCGAGCGGGACTCGAGTCAAGGAGCAAGTCACTCCCAAGGCAAGGGCGGGGGCCGCGCTGCTTCGCCTGCCCCTGCGCTCTCCCCTTCTCGCTCGGGGCGGCTGGAGCCGGGGATCCCCCGCGCGCCTCCGCCCGGGAAGGGGCCCCAGCCGGCTCCAGAGAGCGGACTGCGGCCCCAGCGAGCGCAGTCTCCGGGGAAGCCGAGCGCCAGGGCGATCGCCGCCTGATCCCACCGGCCCGCGGCGAGCGAGCACCAGTCTCAGCCCCGAAGGAGACGAGAAGGGGCCCAGCCGGCCGCCATGGCGCCGCCGCCGCCTCCCCTCACCCCCGCCGGGCCGGGCCGAGCCGCGCTCACCTGGGCGATGCCGGCGCCCATGAGGCCGCCGCCGATGACCGTCACATGCTTGACGATCAGCTTCTTGGCGGCCGCGGTGGCGGCGGCGGAGGAGGAGGCGGCGCGCACGAAGTGGCGGGTAGCGAAGGCCATGGCGAAGGCGGGCGGGGGGGAGCGCGAGGCGGCGGGGCCGGGCCCAGCGCCGCGCTCCGCCCCGGGGAGTAGCGGGAGGCGGTGGCGGCCGCCGGGCCCGGCCGCCCCGGGGAGAGGTGAATCCTTCACCTTGGCTACTTTTGAGAGGAGACAAGGGGCAAAGCAAGGTCAGCGCAAAAGAAACGCTGCCGAGCACGCCAAAAACTCCCTGCGAGCCCGGGCCTGGTGCAGCCGCCGCTCCAGCGTGTGCCCTTCGCAGCGGAGGTCGCTGCCTCCCCTGCCTTCCAAACCTTCACGCTTCAGGTGCGGCAGGGCATTTGGGCAAAGTTAGAAGTACTCCGTAATAAAAGTATTTCTAAACTAGAGGGGGATTTAATTGTCAAGAGAGTAAGTTAAAAAATAAAAATCCAATAAATAAAATAAATCCTTTATCAGTACTCATGGCTGAATTGTACCAGATGCAGACCACCATCATTTTCCGTCTGCTTCCTTTTATCACGAGACCAACTGGCACTACAAGTCAGCAACAGCAGCAGCTGACATGGCAATTACAGCGTATTCTACTCGAGTCAGCACTGGGATAAACATGAAGCATCTTGGGTTTTATTTTTCAAACAAAGGCAAGCGCGAGTATTCTCATATCTCTGCACTTTGCACCAAAAGCACACTGCAAAAGTTTTCCCTTCCTCACTCAGCCTCCTCCCCTGGCAGGTTAGTCAGGAGCAGGAGGTTGGGAGGGTGGTGGAAACAACTGTAGCCACGCCGAGTGTCAGCAACTGCTCGTTGTGTATACAAACGCCAGCTGAGCAGGTGATCACCGAAACTCCCCGAGCAACATGAACAGCACCATGCCAAGTTACCTGCACCCAAACTCTGGGGCGTAAGACACTGGATTTCCACATGCGACTGTTGCTCCTGAGCACCCAGCTCTCTGTACACACCAGCGCTCACACCCATTCCTCCCCCACAGGCCTTGTGGTTGTCTCCTGCTCAGCCCTCTGCTTCTGTGTGCCAGGATCTCCTGCCTCTCCCCGGGCTCCTTCCAGCTCTCTGGCCCCCATCCCACACACCCCCTTCCCCTCTCCAATTCCTCTCTGCCAGGGGTCCAACAAAACTACACATCAGCTCGGTGGTTTTTCATTCTCCACTCATTCCTCAGACTGTGGATCTTCTCTTGGTGGCAACTCATTTACCCTTTTATCTTCCTCATTTCTGCCCACCCTTCTTTTGTTCCAAGTAACAGCATTTTTAAAACATCCTCTTTCTAGCATTTGATCATACACGCCTGACATTGTATTTTCCCAAACTCACTTTATTCCCCCATCTCCTTCAAAAAACAAAACATTTGTTAACATCTCAGAAGCTTTTTTTCTAAGTAGTAAAATACCAAACACCACAAGCTTAGTCAACCTGTGGAACTCATTAAAATGACAATGCAAAGCTGTCAATCACTTACTTAGGAATTGCTTTATTAAAAATAAAATTACACTGCCACAAAGTCTGAAGTCCTTTTTAGAAATAAAGCCATTTTTCAGCATCCAGAAACAGCCGCCCGCTTACATAAAGATACTTCTTTTCAATAAGGCATTTGAGATGCTTCCTCTGCTAAAAAACAGGGAGGGGGAGGATATATTTACAAACGCAAACCTGCTACCACTTTACTTACAGTTTACCAGAGATGGCAACACACTTTTAACGCCACATATATTTTGTTGCCTTTATGCTATTGTTTAGCTGCTTTCACGGCATCCTGTGAAAATTTCAGTGCATCTGGAATGCATGAAAGGTAGGTTTGTGTTGTCATTTCCAACTGCAGTTTGTATGCCGGCAGTGACATGGTTTGCAGCTTCACATCAGTGTTTTTAGCTTGTGGCACTACACATTGCATTGTAGGTTATCACCAAAAACTGCATCTCCAAGTACTACTTGGAGAAAAGCAATAAAATTTGAAGGATATTTTCAAAGGTGACATTTTAAACTAAAACCAGCAGGCAAAATGAAGTATTTACAGTTCCACTTATTAGGGGATTATGCAAATGGTGTCATCTTTGGAATCTGTAAAAAGAAAACAAACAAAACCCTAAAGTGCTTTTCAAAGGTGTCCTCACTGGTTAAAAGGACAGGTATTTTATAGAAGCGATCAGTTGCACAACACCACTATTATGGTGCTTAAAGAGGCAATTCAACAGAAAGATAAATATTATCAGTACTTAATTTTAGCTTTGCATTTAAGCTTTACTTAAGGATTTCCAGACAAAAATCCCGACTGTACAGAATCATTTATTAGAAAATAAAAAGTTAAAGAAATAAGTGCTTATTACTCCAACACTGTCAAGCTTTTAGTGCAAGTTTTCTAGCATTGGTACCAAATTCAACTTTTTATTGTGCTATGGGGTTTTAGAAGTTTTATACAAAGAAAAAAAATCAACAGAAACATGTGCTAACCCATGAAGTCAAACATTAGCCTAGGTGAGAACTGGAAATTCTCACACACAGAGCAGGGTACCTGATCAAACAAATACATCATTCAGAAATTAAGGCACTCTGTTATTGAGCACAGGTAACAGAAAACCTTAATTTAAATCCAAAATAACTATCCTACAGACTTTCCTAGGCACTACCTGACTTTTAAAACTTCAAGTTGAAAAGTAACAAAACCAGAGGTTAAATTAAAGCTGAACAGTTGACTCTTCTTTTACAATATAGGTTTAGTTTCTGCTAGGGAACACCCAGTTCTACAGTGTCTCATGCAGGCTGCAACCACTGCTGACGTGGGGAACACAAGGAATGACAAGTATCAGCACAGATGTCATCTTGAGTAGCTGCTTGGCACCGGAGAATACACATTTCTTGTTTCTTGTTAGAGAAACCTGCTTCCATATACATTCTGAGATAAAACATCTGCATCCAGATGCTGCACATTCCTTTCAAGTTCAGAACACGGTATATTCAAGGATTCATTTGGCCTCCAAGCCTGGTTTTGTACAGTTGGTATCTACTTACTTATAGTGAGCCCTGATAACCAAGAATGATTTGATCCAGGAATCCAGACTGATCTGACCTAGACCTGAGTTACTTGCAAGAATGAATCCTCCAAGGTTAAAATGTGTCATTTAGTCATTTCCAAAAGGTATCTGTCGTTATTTAAACTTAGTTATAATGCTTCTTTACACAGAAAATGCTAACACCCTCTCACTCATTAATCCTTTTAGTATTCAGTGATGGTCTCCATTCATTTGTTTAATGAAATGTTTATGTACTGCTTTTACCAAAATAATAATTACTGTTTGCTAAAACATTAACAGATGTTTTGGACCATTCTCCCAAAATTAACATTTGACAAACTGATAGTTTATAGAGAGACAGGTTAAGCCCAGCAAGTTTTAGTCTCAAACTGCAAACTGTGCTGTCAGTTAATTTATGGAATGCAACAGCTGACCAAAAAAATAAAAAAATAAAAAATCTTCTTTCCAGAAAGCTCTTTCTCACTGACTACGAAACTCTGTGCAGTTGGTGTTTCTCTGGAAAGCAAGCAGCAAAATAAATTTGGAACAAGCTAGAGCTGGATTTTAAAAGTGCAGTATTTCTTTGCTTAATCTTCGTTGATGTTTTATCATTTCTTCAAAGCTATTATATTGAATGGACATGGAGCTAAAGTTAGACCAAACCTTCCCTCCATAGATGGTTTTGCAGCATTTTCAGGGTACAAAAAGGTAAAACTTTGCATTAGACTTGCAAAAATTAAGAACAGCTCCATTTTTGCCAACTGCTCTCCCATGCACACACGTTTACCTAAAGAACAGTTAGAAGAGACACATTACTGGGTGTATACCATTGATCCATTTGTTAAAACAGATGCAATTCCCGTGCTAGCACAGTCCAGGCACAGAAAGGCTCAAGCTACCATTAATCTATGAACTCTGAAGCTTTGGTCTCCCATATTTTAAGTCTAAGCCTTGCTCAGTTATGCGGCTTCATACTAACAGCATTTACATCCATAGCAAAGTATCAATGGATGATTCAGCGTTGCTCATTTCTGCCTGGCAACTGGAGACTTTAGGTACCCAACCCATTTTGCAGGCTGCCAACTGTAATAATAAAATAAGTTCTGTAGTTGGCCCTATTGGGCACCTTTTTTATCTCATTCGTCCAAGAATCTACCCTCGAAACACCAACACCACCCCCAAACAGCTACTGACTGCATGTGGGCATCTTACCCATTCCAAAAGGAATGAAAGACTCTTTCTTAATTAGCTGGCCATTTTCATCCAGAAATCTTGATGGTTGAAATTCATCTGGTTTCTCCCAAATGTTAGGGTCTCTGTGTACTGACCACAAGTTGGGCACAATCACGCTGCCCTTAGGAATTGTGTATCCCTGCAGCACTTCAAACAAAGCACAGAGAAAGAGGATCTGACAAGTCACTAGAAGTAAACACTGAAGATTTATACTATTAAAAGAACAACTGGAAGAAGTCACAGAAAAATGATACAGATCCCTAGCTGCGGGCTGCACATGGAGCAGGAGCTTAAGGGAAAGGTGATCTCTGCTAGCCTGCTAGAGTCAGAACCACCTAGGCCAGAGCAGCTGGAAAGACATCGAGTTATGCCAACATCTCCCCACAGGGGAAAAAGCAAAGGGCATTTCAAACAATTGCTGCTGCTGCATGGAAGTGCTGTGACCCAGTTTCCTCCTATTCCTGTGCTGTCACAGAGCCCTGCCACAGTGAAGGGGGAGGTAAAGAAAGGGGACAGGTTTTGAACTCATCAAAGGGGTTTTGAAGTGACTAGTCTCATTTCATCTTGTTGCATCTCACTGTCCTGAAAGCTCAAAGCATTTTAAAAAGCAGATCAGTTCTCTGCTGAGTTTGAAAGCCAAGTATGGTGACCTCCAGCTCACTTCAGCCAGTGTTCAGCTACATTTATGAAAACTTATATAGCAAACAAGATAACTTGGGAAAGGATATTTCTTATTGTTTTCAGTAGACATGGAACTCAATGGTATAAGCCTTTCAATCTTTACCAAACCAATTGCTCCAAGCGGATGGTTTTAGACCTCTGTGTCAGTCAAAAACAACTCCAATGTTTCAGGTACAAAGGTGAAGAGTCTCAGCTGCCAACTACCAGTAAGCACATTAGTCAACACAAGCTGATCCCCAGAAAAGAAACTGCTCTAACTTAAAAACCTTCTGGATGTTAGGCCAGACACGCCACTTAAGTAGAGCAGCATCTCAAGTCCACCTATACTGTCTATAAATGGCATTTTACATATTTGACTTATGTGTCTACTATATAAGCGAGGTCTTTGTAAGTTCTCACTTGATGTCCCATCAGATCTTCATCCACAAAAGAAACACTGTATTAACAAGTCTCTACAAATGCTTACCAGAAGTTTCTGAGGCCATTCGAGGAATAGAAAGGGGAACAACCGCAGTCATCCTCTGCACTTCCATAATGGTTGCCTCTGTGAAGGGCATTTGAGCCTTGTGGGTAAGAGAGGGAACTTTGTCACATCCTAGAACTGCTTCAATTTCTGCATGAACCTTCTCTAATCAAAAGGGAGCAAGAAAAATAAGAAAAAAAAGATGCACAATACGTGAGAAGACAGGATCTGAATTTCATTTGCCTGTGCTTCACTGTTTACACAGATTTGTCAAAAATGACTACAAGATACGTGATCTGTAGCTGAAATAACCATGCCAACATAAGCCTTACGAACAGACTCGGTTAACAACAACCAAGCAATCCTGACACCTGTCAGGAGTAAAGCTGATATGACAGACATTGCTAGCATTTCTCTATTGGAACAGTACCGGTAAAGCTCTGTTCCCGTTCCAAATGTATTCAGTCTTAGTTTAAGAGTTTAACTATACAGTAATTTGAACGGTGTAAACAAGCTTCTGGCTGGCCCTAAAAAAAAAAAAAAAAAAAAAACAAACACAAAAAAAGAACAAAAAGAGACTGCAGGCAGGGTGTGCCCGAGCTGGCCTCTGTCCCTTGGGAGTTCCAGATCTCAGAATTAGGAAAGATGGTGAAGAGGTGGGAAAGCTTTTCATGCAGCTGCTTTAGGTACTCCATCCTGGAGCAGGAATGCTGGTGCTGTTATGCAAGTGTTGAAGCCATTTTAAATGGTTCTCACCGTTTCCTACTTTCTAGTCACAGAAACTAAACACTTCTATTTCCCAGTTCCCCCAGAAAGGCAGCAGCAGATGCTCCTTCCCTCACACAGCCCTTCTGCAAAGGAAAACCAGAAATTAACGAGCTTATCTCCCCTCTCATTCATGTGAGGCACAAAGTGTCAAAATATCTGTTTGTCCCTTTCATCTCACTAAAGGCTCAGCATACAAGTAATTTTCTTCACAGAAGGTTCCAACATGCAAGATTTGCTTCACCCACATCCAGGATGATGCACCTTTTCTTCCAGGTAACTTGGAATCTGGCTACACAGCAAAAGACAATCTTGAAAGAGACGACATCAAAATTAACCTTTAATCAAAAATAATGAAAGTAATTTTTCATCATTGATATCCTGAATGTTTTGTGGTTGTCTTACTTGAGTTTCCAAGATTCATAATCCAGGCTGCTGATACTCTGCGTTTTTGCTCTTTACTTCACACTGATTCAAGATTCAATAAGAATTTAAAAAAAAAAAAAAAAAAAAAAAAAAAAAAAAAATTCTGCTTTCAGAGAAGCATTCAGAAAAACTGTGTGTGATCGATGTTCAGCGAACAGTTGCTGCCACCTACTGGGTTTGCTAGGAAAACAAGCCCTCATATGAGGAACACATACTTCAATAGCAAGAGATTTGTTAATGGAATATCTGCTTAGTGGGATTTTGCTACTTTAAGGACAAGTTAAAGCCCTGCGTTCAGGTATGCACATCCACAGTAATTTAAACGAGTAAAGTTTGCAATATTAAAAGAAAAAAATTAAGAAGATTGTGTCACACAAAATGTCACACCAGCATTTTATCCTAACAACGTTTCTTTGGGGTTTGTAAAGACATGTGGAGTTATACAGACAGCAGCAAAACAGCTGTTTCCTTTACCGACTGCAAAATCATAGGCTTCAAGAGCTCTCTGCTAGCAGTGTGTTATTTGAACTGCTCCATTACATTTCATAGATTTAAAAATATCAGAGATCTTCAGAAGTCAAGGACCAAAAATGGACTCCGAGAACACACCAAGCAAATACTCCCCACTGCCTCAAAATGCACACCCACCCTTCTCTTTTCCCACATAAAAAGCAGAACTGGGTTCCACAGACAAATACTTTTTTTTTTTTTTTTTAACCCTGATAGCCCTTCATTTGTCTTTCCATGTCTGCAACACTTGGTGCTGCTAGAAGCTATGTAATTCAGGTACTTCCTTTAGGGGATAAGATAAACATATTATCAGGAAAACAAAACCAAAGAGGCCCATACATGACTACAGGACAGTCAGGGTACATAAGGAAGGGGATACTAGAATTAAGAGGATTACAGTACACATAGCTAAGTGATACACTCTGGACTACTGAGCTTATTTTTATTATTTGACAGCAGCCACAGCATAACAAAAGCAGAGATCAGAGAAAGGCAATAAAACTGTTAGAGATCAGCAGAAGAAAGAAAACTGACTTGCACATACATAGTACAGGAGTTAAAAAAATAAACAAAACACCAAAAAAACAAACACAAAACTCTTGCAGCTTTCAATTGTGTAATTTAGAACGTATCTAATTCATTCTAACTCCATATCAAGCCAAGCTGTGGTAACACACAACGATTAAAATAGAATGAGCCTATGCAATGAATTTCATGTTTGTCCCTGGTGGACTCCCATACACTGAACTGATGCCCTGTTTTGCAATCTTTGGTCAACAATTTGGTTGACTTTGTGTGATAAACTATGATCTTGACCTATTTAAAAAGATTATTCCACACAGACAGGTGCTGTAAACAAGTCTCTATTTGCTTATTTGCTAAGCAGCTGCAGCATGTGAAAAACCTCAAGATCTCAAATACTTGATAAAAGGATTCCGGGTTTATAATGTTCTTAGATAACTTGAGGTTTAACTTCTTCACTCTAGGTTAGCAAGAAGTCTGGGCAAACTCCTGGGAATATGTTTTACTGCTGTAAACTGAGGTAGAATTACTGAAATAGAATCTGTCCATCCTGTCAAGGTTTCCAGTCCACCTACACCCAACAATCTTTCTAGGGGAAAACAGTTGCTGTGTAAGACCTTAGAAGAAGCAGCTAATAAATTAACAGAGTGCTTTATTTTTCTTACAATCAACCATCAAAATCTGCTAAACAGTACTAAAGAAAATACTGTCTTTGCAACCACATGTACTGTAACAAGACTCAGTATAGAAAAATATTTAAACAAAATTAATTTTCAGTCTTTGTCAATGGAAATCTATCCAAAGCTGTCCTGAAGTACAACTATAGTAAGTGCCATTTTTTATACTGTAGCCCTTCCAACACCACTGGTAATTTTTATATCCACAAAAACCTACAAGTCATTTTCTAGAACTCTGCCACAAACAGTTGACACATGATAGCACCAGCAAATAATTTGAGTTGCAAGGAACTTCAGGAAGTCACCTGATCTAAATCCTTATTCAAAGTGAAGTCATCTTCCAAGTCAGATCCAACTCAGAGTAGGTCAGTCTACTCAGGATCACACCCCACTCAGCTTTGAATACTTCCGAAGTTGGAGATTCTGTTAACTGTCAGGGCAATCTGTTGCACTCCCTGCTATCTTCATAGGGCTTTATTTTTTTTTTTTTTCCCCTACTACCTGATTAGAATTTTCTTGTTGTATATTGTCTCAGCTGCTTCTCTTCCCTTCACTGCACACTTCAGAGGAGACTCCTTCCTCCTTAGCATCTTCCAAGGAAGGTAGATGTAGACAGCGTATGATCTCTCCCAAGTTGTCTTGCCCTAACACTGAACAAGCCCAGTTCCTTCTGCCTCTCATTTAGGGCCACATGCTCCGTGTGTCTTTCCCCAACCTCTGTCATCAGAAACCTCCCCAACTGCCATGACCATTCCAGACTGATGGGGAGAGGCCTTGCTACGACATTGACCAACTGATGCCATGGACTTGTGTAAGTCCAATTTGCTTAAGCTGTCTCTAATTTGATCTTCCTCTACAGTGGGTCACATTTCACCTCTCAAGACTCTGCCACTAGGCTGAAAAACCTCCCTGCTCAAGGAGACAGAAAAGCAGACCTTACCACTACTTAACCACACATATCACTACAGGCCTGGAATGCCACAACTGCCTAAGCTTTTGAAACATACTAAGGTTTCCTGGAATTATTTGGGAAAGATAAAAGTTGTCCCAAAAGAGAAGAAATGCATAGACTAAAGGAACATTTAGATAGTTAATATATAGCAGTAACCTAGAGATCATCATAGCAGAGCAGGACAGAAGATGGTTCAACCATCAAAAGAAGATAATCAATTCCCTATCAACCTTCCCAATTACACACACACACACAATTTCTACTTCAAATGACTTCTCTGCTGTCACTGTTTACTTCCGTTTCTGAACATCCCTCTAGACCTTTATAGTCTGGAATAAACCACCTAGAATAAGCAAGTCTTACCTTGTACTTCAGGGTAGAGAGACATGTAGAGCAGGCACCACAGTAATGTGTTGGAAGTTGTGTCTGTGCCTGCAATGAAGAGGTCACCAATGATAAAAAACAGGTAGTCTTCATTAAAACTGCTCTCCTTGTTGTTCTTTTCTTCTTCCACATGCATGAAGTACATATCAATGAAATCCCTGGGATTTGCTGCATCCAGTGTATCCCTGTGCTGCGCTATTATTTTCTTGAGGAAAGCAGTAATATCCAA
This sequence comes from Megaceryle maxima, assembly GCA_024605025.1. Lineage (NCBI taxonomy): Eukaryota > Metazoa > Chordata > Aves > Coraciiformes > Cerylidae > Megaceryle > Megaceryle maxima. The sequence goes on from JANHGN010018479.1 coordinate 62,723, forward strand.
TTCTGTTTTCCTAAGTTCCCGGAAAGGCCCGAAGGGAAGGTAGTACAGCCAAGGGCAGATATTGACCAGGATCATGTAGCTATTCACACTTAGCTCTAGTGCGCGGGCCATGTTCTTCAGCATCGTCTTGAACTCATCATCCTCATAGTTAAAACGCTTGCCAAAGGCCATGGAACAGATAACATTGGACACTGCGTTGCGAATGATCGGAAAGGGATTAAATGAATCCTTTCCATGCTTCAGCATTTCCTCCTTTATAAACTTCAGTTCCTCAATGATTCTAGGCTCTAAGCTGTGTCTTCCTACTCCAAAATGACGCAGCGTTGAGAGAGAGAATTTCCTCTGTTGCTTCCAGACAGGGCCATATGGTGCAAAAATAACACCTGGAACAGAAAAGAAGAGTCTAAAACCAAAATGTTTTAATTTCAAGAAGTAGTTAGGCAGTCCTGTAACCCAAGAGCCCAAAGAGACAAAAGTGATACATGGCAAATATATTCCAAGCACTGGGCTAGGAGCTAAAGGAAGAACACAAAGTTCTCTAATAGTTTTAGGAAATGCTGTCCCTCCTTTCCCCAAGCAGTGAAATGAATATGACAGTTACATTAATAGGTTTATTAGTTTTTGCAAGACAGAAGCTGGAGAAGAAGTACTGTAGATGATTTATTACAAACAATAACAATTTTGTGGGAACTGTTACTCTGGGACACGTGTTAGCTATCGCCCTTTCTCCTCACTGCCCCAAGACATGAATTCCTGAATGAGGCAGAATAAAATATACTAAACCACCAATCAGTTTGCACTTTTTTTCCCCCTTCATGTTATCCAAACTTTCCAGTCCTGTTTTCATGTACCCATATTTCTGTTACAAGCAAGGTTTTTCTTTAACTTATATTCAAAACGACAGATACGTGTGGCAAACAAATTGGGAAGGTGAAGACACATTCAGAGCTACTTGGCAAAACCCTACACGATTTGCATCTCAACAGTTTTGATGCCTCCAGGCACGTGTTCTGCATGATTGTGTCATTATGAAACACCATTAGAATTAAATCTCCTAGCTTCAAGTATAAATATTGCTCACTTACAAACAGAAACATTTCTTTTGTTCTATTAACAGACCACACCAAAGGTACTGCAGCTTAATAAAATACACCACCTGCTATTCTAATGTGCTCCACGGTTAGCCTGAGAAAGTTTAAACTCATCAAAACATGGGCTAGTTCTGCTTTTGTTCTTCTAGGAAAGCGACAACGCATGTGCTTTCTTTTTCTGGAAATAAGAAGTTACTTTATAAAAGCAGTATCAATTCTTTCAACTGCAAATCTTGATGTTAAATTTAAAAGAGAGAAAAATGGTAATAAGAAATTAGCAATAGAAAGATGCACCACATTTTAATACTTAATATTACCTACATTTCTATTATAACTTCCTGTTCAGAGCCCGTAATGCAGAAAGGGGAATAAACAAATAAGAAAAGTACAGCTAGAAACAAATGTGTAAATATCTAAGTGAGGTAACTGTGCTCAGAAGGGTCTGCGATCCCAAAGGTATAAAGAGTTCAGTGTAACAAAGCTGGTAATCTTTCTAGACAGATTTTCTGATGACATTATCTACTCATAGTAGTAACCACAGATCCAAGAATACAAAGAGATGACATAGTTTCAAAAGCCCTAAACAAAATAAGCAGAACATTATGAAGAGTTGGAACAAGCTGAGAATTAACTGAACTGCATCTTGTCTGCATGAAGGCATTCCTTAGGAAACGTTCAAATGTCTGCTCCCCAACACTAAAAACTTTTCAGATTCCCTTTCTCAAGTAACCTTTCCTGGTACTAACAGTGTCCTAAAGTAGGATAGGTGAAAAAAACGGCTTATTTGGGGCTGAATTTGGCCAAAAAAACAACTTCGCCTTTCAGGGTTTGTGGCTGGGGTGGGGAAGAAGAATGTTTTTTCTTAGGGAAAAAAAACCCACAATGCTATCACTATTTCTATCTCACAACAAAAATCTCCCAAAGAGACTATACATCCACAACCTCCTTCCTTTTTGTCATGAGGAAAGTTAGTTTTAGGATGCAAGTACCTTCATAAAAGAAAACAAACCTGTTGTTTAGAACATAAAGATGCTCCTAGCCACATGGGAAGGCTAATACCACCACCAAACGTCCTCAAAATTATCTAGGTTCCTCTTATCTTTACAGGGTAATTCTGCCACAGTAACATAAATTAAGATACAAACTTTCATGAACTTAACCAATAGATTTCTCTGGCCTTAAGAAAAAAAAAAGAAGAAGATAAGCTCCATGATAAGGTTAACACTTTAGCAAGCGTCCTAAGCTACCTCTCCTAAACTGGAAAAAGTAATTTTCTACAAAAACTAAAATCTGTAATGGACCTAAAGACTAAACATGAGGAAGTTTTAATTGATACTGCCATCACATGTTTAAACTCCACATGCCTTTTTTTTTTTTTTTGTGAAATCTAGTAAGATCTTCTTTGACCTATTAATAAAACAACCAGATATACTCAGTAACTCTCGATAAGTCGAAGAATGCACCTGCAAACACCTCAGCAACAGTAGCTTTCCTGCAGGCAGCACAGCTCTTATGGCATGCCGCAGAAGCGGGCTCTTGGCCATCGTTACCTTGGTAAGAAGTGAAGAAGCACACAATTATTTCATGTTGCTGGCAAAGCACGTAAAATTTCTTCTCCTAATAGAACTAGAATCAGAAGGCCCCTTGGCGATGGACTAGCTGTTCTTTAAGCTCAAGCACAAACACCGTTTCCTTTTACTGTAAGCAGAAGTAAAGGGAACAGGAGTCTCAGTTGTCATGCCATCTCTGTTATGCACGCCACAGCACTGGGAATTGCAAAGGGATGCTGCACGTTCACCTAAAGGTAGGGCGAGGTTCTCTCTGCTTTTGTCATCAGCAGGGCAAGAGACACAGACGATGAGCAAAAAGCAAGTAGATGGTTCAGCCTGAAATTCACAACAGTTACTGATAAATTGCGGCACAGCAGCCACCCAACTGAACAGCTCCCACCAGACGCCCCGGCTGGAGGTACCGGCCCGGCCGTCCACGCAGCGTGCGGCAGCTGACCCAGCGGGACCCGCCGGGGTCGCGCCTCCCGCCCCCCGGCCGCCAGACAGCCCCGTTCGGAGCCGATGGCTGCGCCGCCAGGGCCGGCAGCCGACCCCGCGGTGCGCTTACCCTTCTTGTGGGTGATCATGAGGACGATGGGGACGGAGGGCCGGTCGCTGAACACCTCAGCCTTCTGCACCAGCGCCTCCCGCACCGCCTCGAAGGTGTTGAGGACGATGAAGAGTCGGCTGCCCACGAAGAGCCGGAAGACGCTGCCGTACATCTTGGTGAGGCCAGTGAGAAAGACGTGGGGAGAGAATACGGGGGACCCGCGGCCGCCGCTCCGCGCCTCCACCGCCCACCTCCTCAGCAGCGGCGGCGGCAGCAGGGCGAAGGCGAAGTTGCCCACCAGCGGCCAGGGCGCCGGGCCCGGCGGCAGCCCTGGCGGCGCCCGCGACCGCCGCAGCAGCCAGTAGCAGCACAGACAGCACAGGGCCGCCAGCAGCAGCTCGGTGGCGGTGGGCGCCCGCAGCAGCCACATCCAAGCGGCCGTGCCCGCCCCTGCCATCCCCTCAGGCATCCTCGCGCCTTGCCGCGGACCCAGCTCCCTCCTCCTCCCGCCGCCCCGCCCTCGCCCCCAGCCCAGCGCTTTAAGATGGCGGGGGCGGGCGGGAGGCGAGGCCTACCGCGCTCACCCCGTCCCCGCCGGCACTGTGGGCGGGTAACGGTCCGCCCCAGGGCCGGGCTCCCCTCCCGTCTCGGCCGTTAGCGGCGGCCGAGGGGGAGGTACGGAGGCGTGAAAGCTGCCCGGAGCTTAAGGGGACTTTCGTCCGCTGCCATCAGCCCCCCCCCAGGGCGCAAGTGCAGAGGGAGGCCGGCCCCGGAGGCGGGGTACAGCACCAGGCGCTGCAGTTCAGCGGCAGAGTGTAAGGGGGGGGGGCACAGCTTTGTTAAACACCGCCAATAATTTTATATAAAAAGCTTTTTTGTTGTTGTTTTGGGGTGGCGAAACCTGACGTTGTCCAAGGCTAAAAGATTAAACCTAAGCACGTATGTCAGGCGAGTAAAAAAAAAACCAGGCCCTTTCTCACAGCCTCAAGAGGCATGTGAAAGCTCAGGCCTATAAGTAAACATCTACTTTTACTGGGGTTTAGAAGGAAGTGCACATGATCCTTCTCTTCCCAAATACCAAAGCTGGCATTTTTAAGTCATACACTAAAATACTTTGTTTTCATAACCAGTAACTAACCTGAAACACCATCCCAGCTCTAGGTTAAGTAACTGCTTGAGAAATGCAGGGCAGCACTGAGAGGTTTCTCAGAGCTGGACCTAAATTTTGGAGGAAAGATTGTTTTAGTCCTTTTTAGAAGGATACTTCCCCATGAACTGGAAAAAACACACCACACAAAAAAAAACCCACAACCCACCAACTGCTTTTCAGGGTAACTTCCCTTCCCGTGAAATACACCTTAGTGAGCCTTCTCCTGATCAACCATTTAAAATTCAATTCTTGTACTGAATCTAAAATTCTTCTTCAGATGTTGAAAAATGCTACTGCATGGTCTTCCAAACCACTTGGCTCTTGATACCACTGTGAGAGAAAGCACTGTGGCTACAACATAAATATATCACCTTTAAACTGATCCCCCCCAAAATAATAGAACAAATAGTGCTTTGTCATTACATTAAAGGACTGTGGGTTTTGTTCTTAAAGATAGTGACAAGTGGCTCTTAAAATAGTGGCTTGGACTATATTAAAAAGGTTTTTATTGCAATTATACAGAGGTTACAGGAATTTTAGAAATACATAAAGCTTCAAATGGTCAAGATCAGTTATTCTCCACGCAATTAAGGCAACTGGATGCAATGCCTCTATAGTATGAACAGCAAATGGATATTCTACTAGCCATGGATTAAACAAAGCAGAAGAACTAAAAATCACAGATTTAAAGTGGCAGCTTATGCCCCCCATATTTGGCAGAAATTCAGTGGTTAATTACAACATACACCACTAAAATCTATTGGAAAAAATATAGGGAAAAAACACTGGTTCAGATAAAATTTCACCTAAGACATTATAAATCTCTCAGGGAACATTTATGTTCCATAATCTGAAAATAAGAAACTAAGCTATTCACAGATGAAACATTACTGGGTTTGCCTATTTTCTTTATAGAAGAGTAATCTAGACTCACTTCTTTCTCAGTCTAATTGAAAAGTAGCACTAGATAAAGAAAATCTCTCACTGCATCCATATGCAGTTGAGAGATTGGTTTCAAAGGCATAGGGCCTATTTGAGATTGCCCAGAGATGATATCTCCCATTAGTTTTGGTAAAAAAAAAAAATGAAACTACTTTCATAGACTTAAATTCAAGTGAATCAAATGTAAACCTTGAAGTATCATTAAATGGATATTTCTACTTAAAAGACATTGTTGCAACATTAAAGTCAGTATTTCCAATTAAACTTAGAACCTAATAGCTTATTTTTAAAGCATAAAATTAACAGCAACATATAATCAAGTACTTCACTAATATATTACAGATGCAAAGTAACTATATAAACAAGTTTTAGCACTATAATGCTTTCCTTGGAAATCATTCCTCCTCAGTCCTAGTATCAGAGTAGTAAATCCCAACTCCTTTTATTTCTGCACTTAGGGAAAAATCCATTCCTCAGAATGTTTTGCCCTAAATTGAGTCAAAGCATTTAGTGACTTTACTTTTAACAGGTAAAAAAACCCCTCTACATAATAAGCAAACAAAAGGCCTTACCAGAGTGAAGACATCATTAAAACAAGTGTTAAAAAAATCAAATAGTTCAAATTTCCTATTTTTTCTTTGAAGATAAGCAAGTTACAGAGTAAAGACCCAAGCAGAAACACTGGCAGTTTAATACAGTAAACTCTCAAAAGCAATAGAATATTCCTTTCTCAAACTTTTATCTTAGCCTTTGAATCCTATCAACACCTAGGACTGTTGAGGAGTTATTCTACACAGTTGTTGAGCTAGCACCCACCCAGTCTCTTCAAATACAGGCTGTGGTTCTGGATGTTTTAAGCCTGCAGGCAACTTCTGGATTTATGTCCACAGGCACTTTGTGCACAAAAACATTCTCTGTGTCAAAAGAATATTGACAATATCTCTAAGTTCCCAGTTAGACTAGCACACTGACAAACACATTTCCGTAACTCACAGCAGATGAGAATGCTAAAAATTCACTCTCGGTCAAGTGTGTGTCACATGCTCACAAAGGTTTTTTTGACAGACATTTAAAGATGCAGCCACCGATCTCCGTTCATATTTCTGAAAGTACTGCACTTAAAAAAATAGACAGCCCATTTTCTCTGAAGTATCTAGTAATTAAAGAGATGAAAGTTATATTTCAATGTGGCTTATAACTATTATGGATGACTTATATTCTATCCCTGGCTCTTTCAAGTCTCCTACCAATAGAGCAGGCCCTGAGACAAGTAGCAAGACAATATAGACTGTTGTTACTCAACTATCCATCTCTGCTCACAAAACCCCACCCAGCCCTGCTTTTATCCTAAATGGTGGGTTTGTTTCTGCTTTAAGTTACTACAGACCTGGAATATTCTTTGCACAGGACAGAAGTTTATAATAAACAGGCTTCTCCAAGATCTAGTAGTTCTTGAAGTGCTAGGTGCAAGTGATACATGAGAAGAGAACTTATCCCAAAACCTCTGGATGAGACAGCTGAGAGCAGAGGAAGCATGCTGCAGTGGCCCACGCTGTACCCCTATACGAGCAAGCCCTGCTCACTCACCAGTGGGTACCCGGACAACACCTATTGTCCACCACTCAGCCTGTTCACGTCTCTGCATTGATTAAAAGCATCATATTTATTTCAGAGTTGATTATAGTAGGGTTTCCAAATGTGTTACAGGAAGATACTTATACAACTGCAAGTTGAGAAGGGGCCTTTAACAAGAAGTAAGGGCCTTGTATTCCCTCTCCATGGAGAGAGTGGAGGTACTGCTGCTCAAAAATGCCTCTTGAAGACTTGAAAGTGCACTGTCCGTTATATGCAACAAAATCATAACCAAAGGCAAAAAAGGCAACAATATCTTCTGCAACTGAAGGTACAAGATATTTTTTTCATCTTAAGAGAAGGCTGCTTGTGAAGCTTTAAAACATCTAGAAAATTACTTTTCTGCTCCACAACTAAACAAACCCACTTTAAGGCTCTTTCATGTGTTTTAATGATGTCCGACTTTGAATTGCCTTGATAATTATCTCAGGTTTCACTTCTGTTCTTTAGATAGGATTACACAGTCATGTTTCTTCACAAGTTTGTTTTTCAGAAGTTTCAGCAGATGGACCTACATTGCATCATCAGTGCTCTCCTGACAGTGTTGTTCATTACACAACCTCTGTCTCCAAGGCTTTAACAAGGATAATGAAGCCAAAGAATTATATATAGATATTTTAAGATATTAGCCTGTGCCTTAATCCTACCCAATTCTTCTCTTTTAGACCAGTTTTCAGAAGATTAGCTATCCTAAGCATGTATGAAAATTTCATTTTGGAGATATACCTAGCCCCATATACACTCCTAACATTTTCTTCCATTAAAAATACAATAATGTTTTGCAGGATTTTATATAAAACAAAAATGGAAGAGGGTCAAATTTATACAAAAAGCATTTGGAACAGCCTTAAAGTGTAGAGAAATTTTGCTTTATTGAAAAGGTGTAACAGCTTTCCTTAATGTCCATGGGTAAAAAAAAAAAAAAAAAGAGTATCAGCTCTTGATAATTTTTAAGATACCATTAGCACCATAAATGGTTATAGATTTTATTTTTAAAGTTGTGTGTGGCCATGTAAGTAGTTCAAGAAAGTATTGCATTTTTAATACACAGGCTGACCATAAGAAGTTTCAACCTGTATGTGCTACATAAACCACATAGGACCAATTCTTTTACTTTTTTTTTTTTAGCAGATTCATGGTCAACAGTGCAAGTAATTATGACAGATAGCACCTTTGGAGATAAAAGCTACAAGATGCTCACATTATTGCTTCTTTTATAGTACAGATAGTGCAGTAGTTTTGTTTTAGTTTTTACACAGTGAACACAGACTGCAACATCTTCCAAGTCACAACTCCAGTATCTCAAGACACATAGCAAGCCACACCACTCTTGTGTCATCCACTTCATCAAAAAAGCTGTTAGAAAGTGTCATCTTGAAAGTTTTGCCACAAAAGCCAACTCCTGACAATTATGAACAATTTATGTAAAAATAAGGTCCAGTCTGCAAAGTTTAGTAAAAGCTACAAAGTCTAAGTAGTATCATTTGTTATTGCAGTGTTACGCTGTGCGGTGTTTGCACAACTGAACCGTACAAATATAAAGCCACCATATATTAACTCCTCATCACACAAGCATTAGAGCAGTCCTGTATTTCCATCTAGACTTCCTCAGCAGCCAACACCTTTTGCCTACTTTTCCCCAGCTTGGATATATAGCTCCAATTAATGCACAGAGCTACAGATTCAACCTAGGGGAAATAATGCACAAAGTGACACCCTCAACTGTTTTTACCTAAGTCTTCAGGGTTCTCCTCAGACACACATGCAAAGCACAAGGAACACAGCCATCAAACCACTATTTCCTCTTTGCTTTCAGGTTCCTCAGTGTGACCCTGACCTCACAAAACAGCCAGATATTCATCTTGCATCTCACAGATGTTCTCCTGAACCAGAAGAAATATAAACGAACATACTACACATTTAAAGAGCAAGAATTGATTCCTGAGATAAAAGGTATGCCCTAGGATGTTAGGTTTTGTACTTGAAAATAGCTCCAAGTTTCGAATTGTGCAAAGATGTGTCTGACTAGAATACATTTCGCCCTAAGTGTTAATTTTGGAGCCTTCTCAAAGGTAAATCCTACTCTTCTGTATTAAGCCATTGAGAAAAAGGCAGTTAGTAGAAGCAGCTAAAGTAAGACAGGAGCCCAAAGCAGCCCAGGATAAAGCATAAGCAGCATTTTGAGTGACAACAAACTATTAAAAAATTGGAATGTAAAGCCAGTTTTTATGGAAGCAACAAAGTTGCTCAAAATGGAAGAGGGATTGGAGTTCAGCAACATGCTTAAGGTCCATATACAAACACTTCACTGGTAAAGATAGATTTCTTCTTGATAGTCTGAGCACTCCTGTCATCTCTAATAAAAATCCCCAAATAATGATAATAAAGCAAACAGATCCACTCATTTTAAATGCAATTCACATGCTCAAAGTAACATCAAGTTATATACTCTGAATTAGAACCACAGCACTCTAATGACTGGTTTTACAGTGGCTGCCTTTTCAGCCCCCTTTCAGTTTTTCTGGTTTGTAAGTGATATTCACTACACTTGTTAGCACCACCTTTGGTAGTGCATCTGCAGTCTGAAAGGAGCTCCAAAAGACAAGCAAAGATGGCTCACAGCTCACTATGCAAATATGACCTAGTTCATCTTCCCAGAGAAGCCTCCGTGTACTGCATCCCATATTGTGTATGCCACAGAGACCCCTCTCCGCACACAGGGACATGTGGTGCCTGCCTCACCAGCTGCTCAGGACGCCTTTACTTCAGATTACTTTGGCCACTAATGAAGAGAGGAGAAAAAAATAAAAAGAGAAGGGGTGGCAAAAATCCTCTCCAAACACATTTCAGAAAAGTTATTTTGAGAAAATTAATCTCAGTAGACAAAGGAAATTGTTCTGTGGTCAGTCTTTGCAGTTTCACAAAAACTAACCTCCTAAAGACCTCATTATGCAGAAGGCAAATACAAGAGCTGAATTTAGTATTATCATAGAACAGCTTAGGCCAGAAGGGACCCTAGAGATCATCTAATCCAAGCTCCCCCTCCATGGGCAGGGATGCCTCTCAACTAAACTATTATATAGGCATAGTTTGCAAAAAGCATTTCTGTTAGCAGAAACCCACACAGAGACTTTAAAAAACACCTTAGGCACTGTATACAATAGATTACTTTTTTTTTTCCACTGAGATTTACCAGAACTGAAGCCATACATACCATACAGCAAATAAAAGACAAAATCAAATACAGAATTATTTGGAAAAAAAAGGGAGCACTAAATCTAATAATATAATACAGCATTTTTCTCCCCACTGTGGTATAGAGAAGACTGCCTGCAGCATGCAGCAAATAGAATTTTAATTCAAAAAGTCACAAACTACTTCCAGCAAGAGCTGCTTTGCCTTGTCCTCCTACCTGCGTTGCATCTTTTAAGTTAAAGGTTAGTCCACAACAAACAGCCACTGAAAACAGACTTCTCATAATATTTGCTAAACTCTAAGTCCTTTGGAATTAAAATATTTTCATGGAAAACAAGTCAAATGTTCCTGAGTTTTTAAGCACTAATTTTCACCCGGAGAGAAGGAATCCTCAACATCAGTATTTTAGATACACACAACAGACTGCACAATATTGTTACTTCATCTGAAAACATCATTCAGGCATTCTCAACCTTTCATTCTGAAAGATTGTCTACCAAAAGAAAAGATGAGTCCAGACCTAGAACTTTTTTCCTATGATAAATTTAAGTTCCAGGCTGCACCTAGTCTGAAATTCTTATGTGCTATTTCTAGGTTAGTAAAATTTAATCAAACTGTTAAATCCATGGCAACTTGAGCCAACTAGAAAAAGCTTCAGTATGTGTTAACATTGCAGCACTTCATTCTTGTTTTAGGTACCATTAGTGACAGCTTATGAAAATTTGCTAATCATACAAAAATTTTTAAATCTCCAAGCATCTCTCACTGAGCTTTATTTTTATACTGCAAGTTATGTATGAGAACCAGCACAGTCTACAACAGACACACATCTGTACTGTAGAATTAATTGCTTAACACTGTTTGTTTCCTTATAGATTGTGGGTTTTTTCAGCATAAAACATTGATTCTACATTACTTAGAAGTTAAGTGTAGTTTTAACTCACTTTCATGTAAAAAGCAATATAAGATCATCTACTTCAATGTTTTCATCTCCCTTCCTTTTTCTTGTAAATACTAGAACAAAAGCCTTTTTTTTTTTTATTCTTAGTTTCTCGGTACAATTTTTTCTTTTGGACACCAGGATGCATCATGAGGTAGCATATGATAGCTAACTTGAAGCTATGTTACTTCAGTGGCATGCTAGGATATTTTTCTGATGTGCATTTAAGCAGCAACACTCAATTTGAATGGTGTCCAAGAGAAGTTTTTATTTTTAAGACCTCTTTTTTCATTACCTGAATTTAAGACATTGATTTTACAATGCCTGGTATAGAACACAAATTCAGAAGTGTTCAATCTTACAGTATCACTCTAACTTTATTTGCCTGTAGAAGACTCCTTGGTAACTCCACCACACATGTATTTTTAAAATACCAAGATAACAATGGAGATTTACAGTAGTTAAGTCTGCAGTAAGAAAAAGTGGTTCCAGTGCATCTGATAGATGGCTCATGTTTTCAAAATCACCCCATGAATCTTTAAGATAGCTTCGGTTTTTTTTAAAAGTTCATTTGAAGTAAATGGAAAGACTTCACCTTGCACTGAAGTTAATTCATCTGGTCTCTAGAACTGTAAATCATACTTCATATCTACTGCAATACAAAAAAGAATTTGGGTTAGTACAAAAGAACTTTGGATAAATTGTCTAGCCAGTTACTACTGATGGGCCAGAGTTTAGAACAGATTCTGATTTAAGATAGAGATAAGTGGATTTGCTGTAATCTAATTAAAGGAATTCTCTCTCATATCTTAAAATACTTCCCAGATCTGTCTCTGTTACTGAGCTTTATTTCTCTGTTACATGAAAGTAATGTATCAACATATACATAGCCTTTATTTCTTTTTTCCTTCTCCTCTTCCACTCCTCCCCCCTTTTACTTTAAAGGGGGGAAGCAAATCCAGTACTAGAGGTCATAGTGATGATGATGAACATTTAGTACCATTTATGTCCACGTGGGAGTGCTAGGCACATACCATAAAAATGTCAATTTAGAGTGGTTTCATGCATACGTTAATTGTTTCTGGCACTGGAATTAAGCATCTGGAACATGACCCTGTAGAAGCACATTTCTTAAAATGCTCAAGATAACCTTTTAAAATCCAGGTTTAAATTTAGGGAAAGCTTGTTTCATAAATGCAAAGCACCCAACAGCACCCAGGCCATACCAATATGCCAAGTGTACAAGTGTAGTGGCCTGCCCAACCCCCCCCCTTTTAAAAGTACCTGGGAAGTTCAACATGTTAATGCTTTTCAGTAGAGAGAAGGAGCATTTTATGTATAGTCACAGCACTGGTGCAGCTCACGTGAAATCGTTAAGATAGATCATTCTTGTAACTCTAAGAAAAAAAAAATAAAATAACATACTGCAAAACACTGGGCATATACAGCCCAAATAAGCCTACAATCATCAGTATGTTCAATGAAGTCTAAGTTTCTACTGTTCTTTTTACCCACTGCAATCCTTTTTCCTCTGATACCACCATATTTTCAGCTTCATAGTGTTTATATACAATGATCACCAAGTTCTTAAAATTAGTATTTATGTACCAGCTGTGTCTGTATTGGATAAACTATTAAAGCAATAAGCCCTAGTATATACCATTACTTACCCCATTTCATTACCTTACATATAGGCCTAAAGACTCTTCAAATATATCTAGACCATCCAAGGTTGCAGAAGCAATTTAAAGCTAGTGAGACAGAAGCAGTGTTCTCTGCTAATTAAACACACACAGCCTTTTGATGTCTTTGATACCATGGATAAAATTTAAACACTTAAAGGAATGAACAGCAATCAAGTATTTTAAGCTAGGGCTACCATTTAAACTTTCCTTTTGTATTGCAATAGAAGTTACTATCAAATTCAGCAGTAGAATGAAAGCTCAACACTGTCCAAAAGTTCTTAGTTCCATTTTACTCACCCCCCACCCCATCAGAAATAGGAGTAAAAAGCCCAAACTCATCCTGCACGAAGATCACTACAGAAATCCCACTAAGACATGGTGGTGGCTACGCAATTAGTTATCTAGACTAAGTATTTGTTATTCAACCACCAGATGAAAACAGTGTTTAAGCTCCTTACTGGAATGCTTTTCCTCTTGTAGCTGTCAAGGTGTGGTTACTAATTCACAATTTCTAAAAGACAGTATTACTACAAGTGGCTAGTGGCTTAACATGACCATATTTAAGATATCACAAAGCTTAGAATTCAGCTTAAAACCAAGTAAATGATGGTCAGTGAAGTAATATTGATGTAACAAGTACCTTGGGAGATCTACAGACTGACAAACTGATTCATTTACATGATACAGAAAAAGGACTTTCATATGCATGTTTTGATACTGACTTTTCAGCTGCTCAAGGTCTGCCAGGAGCATCAGATGAAAACACAGGTATGCCCATAAGCACACAACTTCCAGGGGCTTCTAAAAGAAGCTTATTTTAAATAAGAAAACCAAACATCAGCAACATTTCCTTCTTAGCTAAGTTTTGCCAAGGATGTATTGTAAGGAACATTGTTTATTGGATTACTTTGATAATGCACAAAAATATTTGAAATGTAAATCAATTATAATCTCATGTACAACTCATAGCAATTGATTTCCTTAACTGAAAATAACTTCATATTTAAATACTCTGTATTGCATTTTGTAACTTCAACTGGACTTTTAAAAAAGTTCTAGCTAAACTGTGTTCACATTTGTCTTGAACTGAGTGACATTCTTAAAATAAGCAGCAATTCCTTCCTATTAGTATCACTTCAACATAATGCAGTTTTATCTCTGCTATCAGGTTTTAATGAAGATTCAAAAATAAAATTAACTGCAGAAATACAGAACATAAACAGTTAAACATGGTATGCTAATTTTCTACTTTGCTTTCCCAACAATACCAACCAATAAAATCCAACAAGAACCAGGTAGCTGTTAGTTTGTGGGCTTGTTAAATGTTTATACCATGGTGATTTCACACAAACTCAACCAACTTGCTTAAACAGCCATTGGAGTTTGACTGAAACCCTGCGGGGGGGAAGCATGTGAGCTCTACCACAGTGTCATTTAATATGAAATGGTTTCAGGTAATAACTGAAGAAATGCTACTGTTGTTGGTATTCACCTTGGCAGTTTTTTTGTTGGTGGTTTTTCTTTTGCTTTTTTTAAGGTCAGTCACAAAAATGTATGCCAACAGGTAAAAAAAGGAAATTCAATGCAGAACTATGGCTCCCAAGCAAACTTACTTCATAATTTCTTCAAGAGATAGCTACTAAAATTAAAAAGTTTATTTTTAATATAGCCCCATTTTGGACCTGGCCTTGCCAAGCAGTTGAGATCTGTAGGACTTCTGCCTGAATTAAGAACTGTATGATTGCTCTTTCAGTAAGTAGTTTCATTTAGTATGCATTTAACTACCCAGCAGTGTGTGCTTGTGTGTATATGCACGTATGTACACAGACAGGCACTGGACAGCTATATACACAAGGCCAAACTGCAGTTCAAGATTTAGAAACTCTGTCCTTTTTTTAAAAATAAAACTTAGGCTCCTGGAGCTCTGATGTTAGAAGCTATTCCTAATTTGCAAAGTCATCAGGTAGCACAACAGTTTAAATATAAAATTACTAATAAAAAGGTAAAAAATAGGTATATAGTAGAATATATGGGAGATAACGATGGCAAGTAGTATTTTGGGGTCATAAGATATTTATACCCACAGAGTGTAAAAAAGTCAAGACTTGCTTCCAGCTGTACCAGTGACAGAAAGGCCTTACTTTCATTAGCAAGAATAATGCAACAAACCACTTCCCGGAACGGTGTTTGGTTTTGGTTTTTATGTATACACCTCAATATGCCACTATCGTGCCTTTACATTTCACATATTTCTCCCTTACGCACTCCAGAACTCTGAAGATGAGATTTTTGGGTGCTTCTGTGGATGAGTGATAGTTAATGAAAGTGTTACGTGGTCTTTGGCACCGCTATCTCATTAGTAAAGCAAAGTCCTGCACCTTTTTTTTTTTCCTGTAATAAAAAAATCCCATCAGTGGTGCATTCTCTTTGCACTGAAGAGTAGAATAGGTCTGTACAGCCTGATGACAGGAAAACATATGAAATGGCAATAAGTGTGTCTACAGTTGTCTTTCCAATCAATTGCACAGAAGCTTGGTCCACTTCAGTTACGGTGTAGTCCTCTTAAGAACTTTGGTTACAGCATTAATGTTTTGGTAAAAAAAAAAAAACAAAACACACAACAAAAAAACAAACAAACCAAAAATCCCCGAAAAAAACAGAGCAGATGCTTTCCTTCTTCAGGTAGATTTTTCATTGTCCTCTCCTGTCTTCTGAACTCGTGAATACTTTTTGCATGAAGACTTGAAGCAGCTGGGAGGCCAAGATATCGGCCAGGAAAAGCTGCAAGGAACAGAGCCTTGCACGTTCTTCTCAAAGAAATAAAATATGGGGTACCACCAGGCTCGAGAGAGAAAATTTGTCTGCGAAGAGACCTTTAAAGTCTGTATTGGCACAAGTAGGTAAAAAGAAAAAGGAAACAGACAGATTAAAGCATTATAATCAATTATACCGAGTCAAGACAACTCAAAAAATGCAATATATTTGCATGCATTACTGCAAAGACAGGGTACACTTAGCCTAGAAAAAACAGACTGAGACAGCAAATACAGCCTAGTCCAGATGTAGACTATGAACCGAGCATCTTTAACACGAAGGGATGCTTTGCTGCTGTACAAAATGTAGGGAGACAAAGCACTCGGGTCTTTTTGAACATGAGGCCTTTCAGGCACGTTATGTTTCCATTGATGACTAATGGCTTAAAGCTAGATTAGAATGGCCTGAGCTATGGTTAGCTGCTTGAAAGTGTTCTTGAAACAACTGCAGCAGATGCCTTCTGAACCATGTTTAACTTTAGTGACATTTACAGAAAATCTGTCACTAGAATTTTATAATGGTTTAGGTAATTAAGGTTGGTCAAATTTATTACATTACTAAACTGTTTAGTCATAAGCTTAGAGAAACAAGGGCTATTCTATACATCAACTACAGCAAAAAAACCTTGAAGTTAAAAAAAAGGACCCTGTTTTTAAGCCAAAATACAAGGAATTTCAAACAATTTTATATAAAATATTTTTTAAAATTAACTTAATAAGCACAAGACAAAAAAGTAACATCTTTACTGTGGCTTAAATACTTAAAGGTTAAGTGAAACTCCTGACCCAATTTGTTTAAGCTTCAACATGGAAGTTCTATTTTTATTTCAAAATGAAGAACTGATTTTGACCTTTGGGCAGTATTAACAACTGCAGGTTATACATTAATTCTAAAGTTATCTGCCACTCACCTTTTCATTAGCCATCGAGTGGTACCACCAGAAAAGCCGTGTGGTGATATAGTAAGCAATGATGACATCTACAGTATAGTGTTCATGAGCCACAAGGATGCAAATTATGCCAGCAGCACTCATTAGCCAGCAGATTAAATGATACCACCAGAAATGACGTGGTGAATCTGTCAAGCAGGAAGATGATGGGGAAGAAAACAACACACACAAAAAAGGCCATATATATTACTACATCAGTCCAGAAAGGGAAGGAAAAATAATTAAAAAAAAATATTTAATTAGGGCTATTAAGCTTTAAGCCACAACTCATTTATACCACACTAATTCAAGAACACTGTTTTTGACAAAACAAAACCAGAATTATGTAAATTTACAAAGTTCTCTCTTTGTAAAGTGAGCCCAAGGTGAGCTTGCAGTTAGACAGCACCATCACCCATTTTCTACTCCAACTGTTTTCCAGTTAAATCACTTCCAGGGCATAGGGGAAGAGGCAGAACCAAGGCAAGACACACTGATTATTTTACTTGGGTGTATTGAATCTCTGCTCTTTTTACAGTCTATGTTCAAGTAAATGTACACTCGAGTTTACTGTCTAGAATTGACATAATCCAAGAAGAGATCAGATTATACAGGAAAGACAATCCTATTTTAATTCCTAGGTTTTAACTACTTTGCATGAAACCTCTGTTCTGTGAAACAGAACACACTGTACAGGGAAGTACAGTATGTGAATTTATACCCTTTCATTAAAGATTAACTGGGAGTGAAGCTGGTCTTCAAAACGCATTTAAACCACTTCAGTGGAAAAAGTTTCCCTGCCCTTCTTTTCCCGTCAAAAAATGCCTTGGGTGTCACAATGACCATTCATAACTTCTGACAGGCTAATGGCCTTTCATTTCACTCCCAGCAGGAGGTTTTGGCACTCCCTGACTGGTGGAGCAGTGGTCAGCCTTTACTTTCACACAACACTGGCAGAAATGTTACTGATCTTAAAGCTACCCAGTAGTAATTTGAAAGGCCTGTGCAAAATTGTTCTGTAGGAGGACTGGAATTTTGGTGCAGGTGTGCACACTGTAAATTCTCTTAACTCTCCCCAAAATACTGGGGACAAAACTGTCTCTGATAAAAACTGTCAACTCATCTCAAGAAGCTGATGATACAGCACCAAGACAGACAGATATTTCAGGGCTAAAAAGAGTAATAACTATTCTGGGGGAAATAAAGTGTAGTGGAATAAGTGAAGAAGCAGTGAAGGATGAAGGGAAGACAAGAGCGGAGCAAAAAAAGGCACTAAGTCCAAAATAATAACAACCTCAGAATGCATTTTGTACTGAAGACATGGGGGAAAGAGCAAAAAAGAATACCTTAAGCAATCTCCAGAGCAATTGGATGGCTTCAGCCCTTGCTCAGATAACATTTTGCTATTTCTATGGGAGGCAGACAAAGAAAAGCTATGCCTCTCTCATTAACAGAGCACAACTCCACTAAAAGATAGGCCTAACAAACAGGCATAAGTCAAAGGACTTCAAATACAAATTTGTACAACACAATTCCTCCAACACCTTTTGACAGAAGTAAGAGTTATACCCGCCCTGGAAATACTGGGTTATCTGCATTTTTCCTAGTACTTAAAGGTTTTAAAGAATGAGTGACCCACATTAAGCTGCAATAACACACACAGAGCAAAGTAATCAACAAGCCTATTATTAGGCTATTTTCCTAATACTGTTCTGGTAGTTTTGATGAGTTACAAATGGTACTGCCCCAGCAGTGTTCACTTCACAACAAAGATCTAGACTTAAGAATCAGCAGACTATGATCAGCTGCTTAAATCACTGTTGGAAGAAGTGTGTCTCAGATCCACAGACTTGAAGTTTGTCATATTAAACAGGTGGCTTTATACTGAGTCTTTTGTTTAAGGCAGAACGTAGCCCTGCAACAATTCCTTCCCTCAACATGTTAAAAAGAGGAAAGCATTCAACTAATGCTGGCTTAGTCCTATTTTTGTCGCTGTGAGAATTACACATTCCCATGAGCCAAGCTAGCACTGGCATAGCCTGGGACAACGGTTGGAGAGAGATTCCAATTCCAAACATGTGAACTGGAAAGGGAACTCCCCACTACGCATTCATGAGCGGCCAAGTTCCCAGGGTAGAAGCGCCGATTACCATGCATCAGGTTTAGAAGTTGGTGCTCAATTCTCCAAAGCTTCAATCAATGCTGAGTGAGCAGCACAAATAGATCTACCCCTCATGCCCCATAGCAAGGTAAAGCAGAGAGGAAATTGTAACTCCAACTACATCTGCTGTGTGCTTCTTAAATTTTTATCAACACCAAGAGGCATAAGCAGGAGACTCTAGCAGAAAACAGCTAAGGAGCATGAATCAACTTTTCATCGTGTGCAGTAACTAATGTACAGCACACTTCAAAAACCAAAACCAAACCCCACCAAAGGAAAAAGAAAAAAAAACCAACAAAACAACCACACAAAAAACACCCCACCACACACCAAAAACTTTGATTCTGGAGGTAGTGTAAGTGCACACTGACCTTGTGCTCAAGCTAAAAAAATTCCTTAAAAATCTAAGGTATTATCAGGCAACCTGCACAGCTAATTTGCATAATTAACTACAGTATGTTTTACCCAAAGTTTTAATAACCTATCAATGAATAATTAAAAGCTACCTGGCTTCAATCAACCAGTAAACAATTCTATATAAAGATGTAAGTAACATGTCTAGTCACAGTAAGCCCTGAAAGCTCACACCACTTTCACTACACTCATGTTCCATTTTTGCTCCCCCATGACATATTCCAAACCAGTACATGAACTGTCTGTGTAGTTAACTAGTAACTTGTGGAAGGCAGTGGTTTTAGCATGGATTTTCCCCAGTACAACAGATCAGCGAAGAAAAGTGCACTGAAATACCATCACTTACACTCTTTAATGAACAGGTAGATCAGCGTTAATACCACAGTGTGACCACTAAAGAGGAAGTCTCCGCACAGAATGTGAGATCCAGTTATGGAGAGACCACCACCAGAAATCAGTCGCAGGATCCTCTGAACCTTTGCCTGAGAATCTCCATTCAACTAGAACACCAGAAAAAAAAAAAAGAGGGACAAAAATATGTTTAAGACACACCATAAGTGACTTGAGTAAACTTCTTGTCCAAACATATGGGGAGTCAGGAAGACAGGGAGAAAAGGACACAAGATATCTTAATATTTTCTTTGGCTTTCTTTTGCATACTCTTAAATAAATAAGCATGAGCATCCAAGTTGACAGGTGCTAAATATCAGCTTGATAACACTAGCATTCTATCTATGCTTTACCAGGCTATTTTAAAATATGCATTGTATGAGAATGAGATGCATAATATACTGGAAAGGCAAACATTTCAGATTAGTAAGGTCAGGTATCTCATGATAGACATCAACAGAATAGACAAAACCCATTCAAAACTGGTTCCAACACAGTACAGCCTTGGGTACTGCTTCTGACACCCGGCTGAGAGCTCAGCAATGTGTCTATAGGACAAAAACCTTATAATCAAATCTAAAATTGAGTTTGAAGACTTAGTCAAATTCAGAGGATTTTTTTTTTTTTTTTTAAAACAGCTTTTGATTTGTGATGGATACCAGGCAAACACTCAGTTTCACCTACCTGTCTAAAGATTAACTCTGAGAAAGAAAAACAAACAAGATAAAGGGGTAACAGTTTTTCATAATCAAAAGAAATATTTACATGGGACAAAAAAGGAAATCCAGAAGAGCTATCAAGTTTATCAGAGTTCAAGTAATTCACCCTAGTTTAATGCTAGCAAAATGCACTTTCAGCAGAGACATTTAAGCTTTCCTTTGCTGACCTCTTCCCACTCCTTGATACACAGTCAGTCCCTAAGCTAGTAGAACAAAACAGATCAGTCTTTATAGTAGTGGTATGTAGATAAAGCTTTTTCAAACAGATACTGATTCATAAGAATAATTCATCCACTATGTTCCTAAATTGTCTCAATGTGCAAGAAAAAACTGAACAGACAGGATTCTGTAGCTCAGGACCAATTAGATCCTACCCTAGAAGTGACAAATTTATCCCCCGAGCAAAAGGGCAATACTTGTAGGTTTCAAAATTCTCAGTGCACAACCAGTTTCTTACTCTCTCAAGTGCAGTGTTCTTTCAGTGCAGCCAACACAATACAGCTCATTCCAAGACAATTATATGTCTACAACTTCATTAGTAACATAGAATGGCAGCGACAGAATTCCTTTGTGCCACCACTTCACTGACCCAATTTTAAACATACCCCTATAGAAATATTAGCATGTACATGTTCCTGTATGTACCAGCCCGTTTAAATGGCTGAACATGTCAGAGTCACATTTATATACATCTTGCAGGTAGGAAGCAGAGAGGCAGCTGATTTCTGGTATTGTGACAGCTCTTGACAAAACAATGGGAGACACAGGACAAAGCATACGATAACGTGGTTTTCTAAAAGAATACTGCAACACAAGCTTGTAATTCATGGGCTGATAGACAATATTGACCTTGGGTATCCCACCATGTAAGAAAGAAATACTGCTGCAGTATTAGAGTGATTAGATTAAGTCTCAGAAGCAAGTTCACTAATTTGGTAAAAGCACCATGTCAATATAAGATGCTTTAAAGGAGAGTACCTAACTGCAGCAACAGCTTGAGGCTCCTTCTGTATCCCACCATTTTTCATTTATCACTATCTATTTTTCTGAAGACATCAACTGAAAGTAATTTGTGTTATTTAATACCTGGAACATTATCTTCTATTTGCTCTAATGAGCCATAAGGACTCTGGCAGAGACTAAGCAAGGGAGCAAAGGGTCTTACCTTTGGTGCACACTGAAAGTGCATTCCAGGCACAGGTAGGGTGGTAACGTACATAGTAATACAGCGGTACAGATACAAAGTTCCTATTATAAAAAAGAACCTGCGTCCCACTATTGATCTGAAAGTAAGAGAAGGGGAGGAAATGACTGAGTACAAAGTTCACATGCAGGATATATGTACAAGTGTTACGGAGCTCTAGTTTTATTAGATGGCTAAAAGCCTAGAATTAAAGAGCAGCTCTTCCCGCTGTTCTACACCAGACTCTTCTCTAAGAAATCAGGTGCTGAAAAGTCTTTCTTCAGGTTTTAGTTTTGCTAGTTCATGATAGTACATAACTACCACAGAGTTCCCACTGAAGCTTTCTAACCAATTCCCTGTGGTCTCAGTTTAACTCTGGTGTGAAGTCAGGCATAGTTTTCCTCCGTTCAGTGACCATCTCTATTTAGTCCTGTATTATAATCATGTACTTGACTTAAATTGTGTGTCTAGTTCCAGCAAATTAAGACAAAGGAAAAAGCCTCTAGTGTAGCTGTAGAGGGAGGTGAATTTCACCTCAAATTTGAAGGAGATTTTTTTTTCCCCCCTCATAATGATTCCCCCTTTTAAACATCACATGTCAGTAAACACACTTCAAAAAGCCCAGAATGTTTTACTACTACAATGTAGGTGTCAAATTCAGGTTTTAAAAAACCAACATAATTCAGTAATCAAGACAAACCTGTTTCTGTATCCAACATGGACACTGGAACATTTTCTAAAGAAGTCATCCTTTTGTCATTCTCCTGCCAGCCCTATTCTGCAATATTGCTACAGATTCTACCACAAGATTTTTTTCCTATGCAAAGTGAATGAGGGAAACCAACATTCTGCAAACATTCAGCACAGGAAAACACAAAACATAGTTACTTACTTGTATCTAAGAAACAACCACTGGAATATCCATAATCCAACTAGTATCATGCCATTTATTTCTGATACAGAAAAAGCCCATTTCACACGATCAATGTAATCAAAAAATTTGTCAGGCAAGGGAGGGCTTAGCTCCTTTGGAGGTACTCTCTCATGGACCACAGTGATCATGACAGTTGTTAGAATCAAGTTGAAGAGAGCATAGACAAAGGCAATGCCTGTTTTCCACCATTCCAGAGGAAATTTGTTCCTAGTCTCAGCAGGCATAGCAATCTGGATGTAATCAGGATATTTCTTTGTTGTTTTTCGCAAGCCATTAGACAAGCCCTTTGGTTTGCTAGTGCCATTTTTGTTCTCTTCACTGACTGAGAGGGTAGGTCGTGAGTAGCCGTTAGAAGCGTCGTTGTTTTGACCCTCCATATGCTCTTCAAGCTTTGCCGTCTCGATGGTATTCATTCCCAAGCTGTATGGCCAAATCAGGTTTATCAGTGACCAGTTTGTGGGCTCTCTAAAGTCACTTCTTACTTGAGTCCAGTGTTCTTGTTCCTAGATGATTTCTGTAAGACTAAAAAGTGTCCATTGTGTTTTTGCTGTTCAGATACTGTAAAGGAAATTGTGAAGACAAGTCTTTCTTTCCTCTAGAGGTGTATCATCTGGAAAAACAAACAACAACAAAAAAAACCAGATACTGAGGATCTTCAGAAGTAGTAATGTAACATTAAACAGATACCTTAGCATCTAAAAAATGCTTATTCTAAGTTCCATCCAAGCCTACTTACACTTGCCGTTGGACTGCACACTGGAGACAGGCGGTTAATGAGAAATTATTCAAGCCAGTTCCTACAGAGTAACTTGATAAATCTCTTACCAGTTTAGAAACCAGTATCAATGTAGGTTTCCCCACCCCCCCACCCCCCAATGATAAGATCTACAGTTGTCAGAATTAAGACTAATCCATGTTTGCAGCAATACTGAATTTTATTGCTATGGGGCATTCCATACTAAGTATTCCTGTTTTGACCCCAGGGTTCCTACAGATACTAACATGGTTTGTCCGTAGGTATCGGGCAATCTTGCTCGCCCAGGGGACAGGACAGAAGACAGAAGGGTGCTACATAATTTGATTTTGTAAGGCATAAAATAAATTCACCTAGAAAAATCTACACAATGGATAGCTTGATTTAATTTTCTTGGATCTAAATAAGTAATTCAACAAAAAAAAAGTTAAAAAACCTCTATGTAGAACAGACTACAAATGGATCTGTTCATCCTTCAATTTATTTAAAAAATGCCTAAATAGATTTATTTTTTTTAAACAGGAATAGCAAGATTCATTATCACACAGGATTTATTTCAGGCTGTGTTTGTTAATTCATTAATATCTCCTTATCTAAAAAAAACCAAATTAGATATACACGTACATTTTAACAACATTTTCTACAAAGAAAATGCAGTTCACCTCTACAGAACTGACATTGCTCTAGTCAAAAAAAAAAAAAGCCATTTCCCCCATCTTTAAAGTTCTGTGAAACCACTTATTGTAGTGGTGACATATCTATTACTCTACTCACCCACTATGGCAAACGTAGTAGTATTTACTAAATGTTCGCTATCTACAGGCAAGTTACAATTCTCTTTCCAACACAATGTTCCACAGCAGTCGCTGATGGAGAGATCAGCAAAACTTGGTAGGTTTTATATCCCATGCATTTGACATGTTTTTTTTTTTTTTTAGAAATATACATTTACTGAAACAGAGAACATTACAGTAAATAGTAACCTTAGTTATTTCCTTCTCTTCCTTACAAATACCTAAACCCATTAGTAGCATTAGTAAAAGCAAGTTTATTTTCAGGTATTTATGACATCCAAGTAAGCCCTAAAGATCAAAGAACATCTAAACTACATGACGAACTTGTTTTATATTAACTTATTAAGCAAAGTAATTATACCTACAGCTTGCAGGAAAGAGATGTGTTCCTTCCTGGTACTTTTAAATAGATTGTAAGACATATTGATCTATCATTTCTGATGGCTCATCAAGATTATTTCAAGCAGAGTGTATACTGTGGTCCAACCTTTACACTGATAGTTGAAGGTGCTATACGTCATCTGATCAGTGAGCTGTAAGAACATAAAGGCTTTCCTTTACAGGACCTTTTCAACCTGTTTCTCCCATAGCGTAGAAGAAAGCAGAACTCTATTGGTTTTTTTTGTCTCTCTCAATCTCCTTGACACTTTCAGTCCCTTGATGCCAATCTGACTGGCCAGTGACAGAACACCAACAGCCTGATCATCCTCTTACAGGCTGTAAAAGGAACTCCCCAAAAGTAAATAGGGTTTTTTGCCAGCTTCCTGTCCCCAATTGACATATCCATCCAAGTCCCTGTGAAGGGGGTGTTCCTTTTAGCTTCCATGTTGCCCTTATGTTAAGTTTAGGTAAAATATTCATCACTTTTGTTAAACCTGGAGTGCCCCCAGATAGAAAAACAGAGGGCACCCATAAACTGCTTAGTAGAAGGCTTTAGACTTCTTCAGTAACCAGGCAGCAATGCTCATACCTGGACATTTCACCAGTATCTAGGGTCTGAAAAATCAAACCCAACTGCTCCAAGCTATGGACCGTCCACTGGGGGAGACTCAAGAGACTCACACAAAACTAGCTGAGTGACTCAAAAGGATAAATAAAATTTCTGTAAGGTATACACACAGGATTTAGGAACAAGTTTTCTTTTTGGAACCACTTCAATGCCTTCTAAAAACAGACACATACCCTCATCAACCAGCAGAGCTTCTTAACCAGCAGTATTACCACAGAAGTCATAATTGCCATAAGGAACAACACATTTAAAGGAAAAAAAATCCTTGAGTGAAAAAAGATGCAAAAATAGAAGGGGTTCTAACTGTATATTCTGAGCTTCCACTTGCTCCCATACAAACAGCTCCTTTACTTTTCTGCAACCCCATTTGACTGTCATTCAAAAGAAAATAGTTGACTGGCAGTACAGCTTTGAGATAAGTCTAAGTACATCTACATTTGGCTCTATGCTAGAACTTAAGAATAACAAGCAGTTTTATTTAGCTTGTTAGTCATCCAATTTCCACATAAAGGTCATTTTCACAGAGTTAGCTCACAACTGGTGTTTCTAATCCAGTATTTGCAATTTCTGTAACATTTCTCAAAATATTTTAACTTCTAAAATTTATCAAGGACTGAATAGTCATCATTTGCACAGACCTTCCAAATAAGTAGGTCTTAAACTGCTGTTCCAAATATGAACAATACCATTGGAATAAGAGCATCCAAACCAGCAAGACTGATCTACTCTGATATTAAGTAAAGCTACATACTCATATACAAGATGGAAAAGGTTGCTAGGAAGTAGCATTTTCAACCCTCATTCACTTTTGTGAAGGTTGGCTCAAACATTTGATACAGCTGTAATATAGTCTTGCACTTGGTAGCTGCAGAAAAAGGATCTGTAAATATAATACTGAAAAAAAAGACATGATTTGAGAGAACATGTGAAAAAAATTACTGTATCATTGCTATTCACAACACAATTAGCTGGAAACAGCTGTTAGCTATTTTTTATTTTCTTCAAATCTTTAGGACCACCTATGGGACCAGAAATAGGAGAGAAGCGGGGTAGCCTCTGCTACCTAGACAGCAATGAGTAAAGACTGGCTTTTGGAGGTTTATCTTTTTATTTTTAAAACCATTCCAAGTCTCAGCTTGTTTTTGTAGCATCTCTTTTTCCATGCTATACGAATGCCTCACAGCATATAGACCATTGGGAAAAAAAGAACCCAAAACACAACCGCTAAACCAGATCTGAGCAACGTACATTTAGGTATGCAGAAACAGGGCCCACTTTAACAATAGGCTTACTTAACATTTCTATTTCTGTACAGTAAAAATATATTCAGAGCTGTGCTAGTCTTCCAGCAGTACAGTGTTTATGCTTGCAATATATAAATGCATGCATAATGGGAACTGCAGTTTCTCTGGACATTACAAAGTTTACCTACATTCTCAAATAGGCTGCCAACTCATTTCTTGCTTGTTATGCTAAAGAAGTTCCAGGACAATAAAGCTGTAGAACAGAAGTACCATTTCAAATGCTCTCAGTATTCATTCAGATGTTCTCAGAACTGAGATTATCATATTATCACTTGCAATAAATTTATATTATAAAAAGCACTAACTACTTTGCCTGTATAAAAATGTTTTCAGGAACAGCAGTAGAGTAGATTCTCCTACCTCTTGAAAGAGGGATTTTGCAATTCTCTCCTTTAGGATTACTAATGTACCAGCAGCTGTCTTTCACAGACTAAATCCCTGCACTTACCTAGATAGAGGGGAAAAGCTTCAAGATTATTGGTTATCTATTTGTACAATATAAATTTTTAGCAGTTCTGTGAAATTGTTTGTCCACACCTCTGAAAGGTAAGAAGTCTCTATTTTTCCGGCATTTAGTATTCAGTGTGTTCCACAGCAATGCCAGATTTCTGAAACATTATGTCCCAAAAAACCCACGAAAGAAATAATTCATATCCACATATATTTATAATCTACATGTCATTTTTTACTTGAGAGCACTCACCTGTACCCCAGTGACTACCTAAGATAATTAAATATATAAAATCTTTGATCTCTTTTATTGCTCTGCATACTGCTGAGCAGGTTTTCCTTGCTCACGTGAAGGCATCTTCAAACCCTTCAACTGTTTGGCCTCCTGGACTCCAAAGGATTGTATTTACTGAGAGTTTGATGCTCTTTAAAGTTGCTTCACATCCTGGCACCATGACAGGCTTAGATCTTCCTCCCAGTTTTCTTCCCTTACCTTTTGAGGACCAAGGTCACCGTATCTGTTAAATGGCAATTATTTATTATTTTTTAGTGCTCGAGAAACTCATTCTGGCAATAATCCACACATATATGCCACAGAGTTTCATTTCAGGTTAACAGTCTTTTCTAAAGAAAAGTTTGAGAATGGTCAGAGTCGTATCTGTAAAGTTAGAAGTACTAAGAGAATAATTCAGTTTAGAAGAAACCTCGGGAGGTCTCCAGGCCTCTTCTAAACTCAATTATTCCATTATCTCTTCTGATCATCACACTATGATTATCAGCGCTATGACAGCATATTAAGGTTACTTGCTGCTTCATCCAGCTGTACCTTTAACACCTGCAAAGATGCATCACCTCTCCAGGGAGCCTGTTCCACCACATGGTTGTTGTCACCATGAAAATCATTTGGGTTTTGGCTTTGTGTTTTGCTTTATCTGCTTCTTTTGCACCTACTACTTATTACAAATTATGTCCCTCGTGTCTCATCCTTGCACCACTGTGAAGAGCCTGGCCCCCATGTTCCTGATGACCTCCTTGTGAAGGGACTGCTGTTAGATCCCCCCCGAGCCTTCTTTTACTCAGGCTGAAGCAACCCAGCTTCCCAGCCTCCCCTCACAGGGCCTGGGCTCCAGCCTCCTGACCACCCTGATGGTCCCTCCACTGGGCCTGCTTCCAGTTTCTGTTTTTCCTGGATCAAGGATCTAAGAGAGACATGGTATTCTAGATACAGCTAAACAGTACTGAGCAGAGAGAAATAATCACTTCCCTATAAATACTGGCTATGCTGCTATTAAATACAGCCCTGGACAGTGCTGGCTGCCTTCCCTGCCAAAGCACGTTACTAAATCCCTTTTCAACAGAGCTGAAAGAAATATTGACCTTTTTCCAACAGGCTAAAGTCTCCCTCACAAATTCTCCACTCCAGAAAAATGAGATTAAGTCTTCTTCCTACTTCATCCATCCTCTCCAAAATGAGCCTGTTTCAGTATATCAGATCTAGGCAGAAAAGTCTGCTAACCTGAATTGATACTTAAACTCTGAATCATCTGCTTTTGAATAAAGGCAAAAAAGGGTGCTCTGTCACTGCACATTTTGTAACACTGCAAAGAAATGTTTGGGTTATGTCCCTTTTTTTCTATGCATTAAAAAGGACTATTCTAAACATTGTAAAAAGAGTGGGAGTCCCTGTGGTACCTCAGCCTGATGATCCAGAGGTTTCATGCAGGTTGCTGTCTGAGCATTTCAGGCTTCTCTGCCAATTGTTTTTATTCTGCTATAGCTTTGCAGGCACTGCTGCTGACTTGCTAGCCAAAGCAAGATTCTTCAGGACAGCAAAGTTCAAAGTTTTAAGAGCCTAGCAGCACATCTGATGCCCCACATCCCTTCTAGCTCATATATAAAATTGCAGACTACTGGCTCTGGGGTGGGGGGGCCCGGCACAAAAGGCAGAAATGTTTTAGAATGTTTTGTGAAAACCTCCACCTAGTTACCGAGGGTAAAGGTTGTGCTTCATAATCGAAAGTCAGACCCAGAGGTGAGTCACCACTTTCAGTACAGGGCGGTGAGGAATCATGGTGACTAATGTGTGCTTTAAAGTGACTGCTACAGATTATCAGCCATCAGACAGCTAGAAGAGGAAGTCACATACTTAAGAGTAAATTTGTCAGTGATACATCCTAAAAATATTTGGGTAATTATCAGGAAGATAATGACCATCAATTTTTTTGCTATTCCCCAAAAGCAGCAGTGCCAACTCCAAACTAAGAGGTTGCATTTTTGAGACCCTTCTCAAGTATTTCCTGCAGCAATAAGAGCCCTCTTTCCAGAGGTTTAAAATGAGAGGTCAGTAACTGCTTAAGTCTGCAGAGTATTTTTCATTTGCAGATAATAAGTAAGGAACAAACGTTCAAGTGGTACAACCCAGACAAAAGCTATTTATACACAGAGGTTCATACCTCATAACTCACATTTAATGAAAGTCTAATATAGACATTAGCCCTTACAAGGCATATGATATTAAAGAGACAACCATTAACTGTAATCCTCACATAGTGATAGGAGAAAGACACCAGATGAATTCTTAGGACATGGCCTATCTAAAACCAATTAGTTGTAAACGATAAGCTAGTTTCACATATCCCTCAGATTGACTTGCAAATTATGGATCTCAACATAGGAGCTTGTGTTCCCAGACTCAAGCAATGAAAATATCCCTTTTCAGAAACACTCATCTCCTTCCTCCCCAGTTCTTATCTTAGTGCATCTTGTATCTGTATCCTGATCAATGTTTTACCCTCTGTACCAATACTAAAAAAAATAAACACCATCTAAACACACTACACACTGTCAAAGAAAGCAAGGAAAAGTGACTCGATCAATACCTTCACCTCTCTTCCCCAAAAAACTCCTAGATAGTTTTCAAGTTGCTCAACTCTGATGTAGCTGTCAGGAAGGCTTCATGACTCTTAGTTAAGAGGGATGACACAGACACAACACATCCTCTGTCACTGATGGTAAACACAGATTGAAAATCATCATGAAACATGATCTATTCCACTATTTTGGTCTTCCCCTTTACCTTCTTATCAAAACTACCAGCTCCTAATCTCACACACCACCAAGCAGCAACTGCATAAGGTTCTCACATCACAACCAACACCAGCCGTAAAACAGAGAATACTCAAGACCTCCTTTTCAAGATGCTTGTTCACAGGCTCAGACACCCAATTCTATGTCCAGTTCACACAAGGAATGTTTACCTCTCACTTTTTTTTTGGCAGCACTTTCAGAAGTAAAGCCAGTTAGTTTATTTCTAACACCACAAAGATAAGCCTGTGCAGTGACTAGCTAATCAGTGACTATCATGATCAACCCACACAGATATTTATGTAGGGGATCAGAATAACAGCACAGAATCCTTTAATGCATTAATCGAGCTGCCAGTTTGCAATAACCAAAATTATATAATTTCCTATATGTAAGTGCTTTTTTTACTGAAATTGTACATCAAGTTTAAGCAATTCACAGTTAAAATTGCTAAAAAAAGTTACTGCAGCCTAAGCTTCCAATGTAGTCCCATGGTCTTCCTTTAACATGTTCAAGTGTTCCATTAGCTCTAGATTTTCTATTAATAGAAGAAAATACTTTCCACATTATGCTGACAAGAAAAAACATTTTTGTATTATTTAATTAGTCAGGGAAGAAGACACTGTTTAGCTTTAAACACTAAACACTTAAGCACTATGTACTTCAACACTTCCTTCTTCATTTTTGCTTCTGCCACAGACTCACAAACACACAACGCCTTAGAAAAGCTCTTCTGCCTCACACACCATTTCCCCACAACACTGGGTATCGTTAAATAACATTTCAAGAGGATGGCAAGAGTGGGACAGCAGGAGAAAGTAATTACAAATGATCACCCAAATTCTCTCTCCAATAGCTTTTCCAGACATTTTGCTTTTTCCATTTGAGCCTCACCCTACAGGTCAGAAGAGGCCAAGAACACTATTAATGTGTTTTCACTGCCCCTCACAGAGCAGTACCTAACTAGAGCTTCAAAATAATTCAAGCTTCTCTTCATTATTCCCTGCTAAACCGCAGCCTTTGGTAAGAAATATTTTCTATACTCTAGCATTTAACAATCCAGCATTGACCACCACCACAGTAACAAAGTCTTTTACTACAAGCCTCTCACAACAATCATTTATTTTCCTTCCCCTTCTCACCTAATAGTCTGAGAAATTTATTGCCTTTAAGGTTTTTAAAAAGGATTTAAAAGGACCAAGTTAGTCAGTAAGGATATAAAGAATAGAGTTAGTGATGCTCAGGCCAAATTCCCGTTTACTGAAACTGTACAATTAAAATTATTCTTGCAAGGAAAAAAGCCAAGTACCACCTTCAGCATTACTCCTAGAAAAGCCATCATTAGATTCTCTCATTCTAGTATTAGACAACTGCTTTGTACCATCTACATCTTGTCCATGCACACACAATATGGCTAAAAAGGGATAAATTAATCTAATCACTGGAATTACACTGATCTTATCCTGCCAATTGGTAAAATCCAGTATGAAAGTACTGCAGTTACTCTGAATCTACAGAGAATGCTTTTACAATGCACTGTTTCACGTACCTCAGGTAGCAACTTCCACTCCATAAACTACCTGTTATGGCCAAGGAAGGCTTTTAGCCATCATTGAACCTGTTATCTTCAGAAAGGCAGCAAAGTAAATGATCACTCAAACTAAACAAGCATGAATGTGAGGTGGCAATACAAGCCAGCCAATAAAACTGTCTGCCAAATGGCATTTGTATCAGCTGCACAGTGTGCTGCTGAATATTGTTTATTTTCCAGTTCTTTCTTTAAAGACTTGAACAGTAACAATAGTATCATTTACATCTTGAGTCAAGATACTCTTTCCACAGTGAAACATACAAGTTGGAACCCAAGTCCAGTTCTGACATTTGTCTAACTGATCATGAGACATTTCAGTAGGGGAAGGGTGCAGAAAACAATGGATGATCAAACGAGAACATTTGGAAAAAGTTATTTCCAAACACATTGCACAGTTCTTGACCATATTTTCACATAAGATCCTAGAGCTCTAAAACTTCTTTCTATATAGAAAGCATTTTATAAAAGCGATTCAAAAAGCATTCTAAAGCATTTTAATTCCACATCCAGCCAAATATCTTTATATACTCTGAAGTGGGAAAGGGAGAACATAAAGAAGTGTCACAGAGACTGGCTGAAGGGAGGAAAGATTAACTATCAGGTAACAAACAGATGCTATAAACTGTTGCCCCAAAACACACTGCAGCAGCCAGAACTGTAGCTGGAGAAACTGTGTGATAATCAAGTCAGTCTCATCTCTAGACTCATCAAGACCAGTGACGTTGTGAATGTGTGCTAAGTAACCATGGTGTACAGTAAATAAATGGTGAATCAACTAATTCCATGTGATCAGTTACGAAAGTCTAAGGAAAGAACTGTTCAGCTGGAACTAGTGTAGTCACTTTTAAAAGAGAACAAAGAACTCAGCAGAATTAGGACACGGTAAAAACAATTATTCTGGTCTACCAAGTGGTATCTTCTCATGAAGACAGACATCTGATTACATATTGCTGTTTCTGCTCTGCTCCTGGATGAATCTTCCTCAAAGATACTAATTTGCCAGAAGATTTGCATGTATCAGCAAGGACAGCTCATATATTGGCTTCAGAAGTGACCTTCTAACTTCAAGGCAAACTGACATAATTTAAGAGCATTATCATCTAGAGTAGAACTTGAAAGCCAGACACTACAGCAGCTGGGACTTCAAGACTTCTTATCAGCCTAACAAGGGGCCTGATTTACTCTAGTGCTAAGGGACCTACCTTGGTAAACAGGCCAGCATAAAGGCTTGCAGAATCTAGCCAATGCTAAAATCAGCTGTTCCAGGAACTGCTGCTGCATGGCCAGTGTGCAGCTAGAGCCACTTGAACATGCCTCTGGCTCTCAGCTACCCTCCTCAGAGAGGATCATCTTGCCAGGAGTAGGACAGCACATCCAAGTACCAGTGGCATCGATACTACCCTAAGAACTCCCATCTATTCTACAGAGACAGCAAAGGGCATGAAAGGAAGTCTCACAGGGACTTAATCTAGAAGGTCAAGTATGCTAATTTCACTCCGTAGTCACTACTTTAAAAAGCAGGTAACTTCAATTTCAGAGCTGCATAACTGAAGTACAGAAGCTAACACTTTACCCCACATCACAACAAGGCTGATATTAAACACATGAATACCATGCCTTGCATAACAGACATTGTGTATCAAGAAAAGACCTCCACAGTAGCAATTACAGGGCTGCAAAGGAGACACACGAAAGCTCTCTAGACTAATGCAAACCAGTTAGGAAGAAAACAAAAGACGCATGTACATTTCAGTTGTACTAATACGTTAATGACGGCTGAGGCAGCCCAAGATGACGGCCTGAAACATTCTACACTAATCCCAGCTCATGCTATCTCTTCAAACTGCTTTATCAAGACAAGATACAAAGATGGGGCTGGATCAGGACTTGCTGCCACCAAGAGGACATTTTTTATGCAGCTGGAAGCACCCATCAAGATGTGATACTCACAAATTCCACCCTGTGTTAAGCTGCTCCGCTCCCCTCAGTGCAGCTGTAATAATTAGTTCATGCAAACATCTTGGGCCATGCAGTTTTGACTCCTATTACAGGTCAACATTCATTTTGTTTAACTACATGGGAGTACAGCTGTCTCCACTTTATTTCTGTCTAAACAAAGATAGTGGATCACAAGTTACCCATGCATAGGGTGGATTGAGTATTTTTGTTGTTGTTTTAAAAGACAATGGAAGAAATTTATCTCTCCCCCCCAATACTTTGACTTTTAAGAAGTCAGAGGGGTTTTTTTCCTGTTGGATTTTTTTTTTAAATCATAAGCTCTTCTAATAGCACGCATGTATGGAAAAAGTGTCTAAAAAAAGCCTTTACATCCCAAGGAATGCAAAATGCTGCTCTGGCATAAGATAGAAACTGAGTTACAATTTTGTAGTTTGAGTATCAGCAGAAAGCAGAACTTATGCCCTAGAGCAGATATATTATCCCTTCCTTAAACTTCTTATATGAATTCCCATCATTCAATATCTCACTCAAGACAAAGAACATACAAGAAACTAGTTTTATATGTAGCAGGGTTAGTAAGTATTCCAGTAAAGACTGGAAAGCAACTGAGCCTGAAAAAAAAAAAGAAAATCACATCCAGCCACTGAGCAAATCCGATTTCTTTTTGTTGAGATAAGGCAGCTCACAATGTGCATTAAGAATGGAATACTCAGATATGAGGGTCATAAGCAGAAAAGGAGTGTCACATTTTTTGAGTAAAGGCATATTCCAAAGCCAAAAAGTGTTTCTTCCTGCATTCCTAGGATAGCTGTACTAGAACATATGCTCAAAAAAAAAAAAGTGGTAATGTCTTCAACTCTGAAATAGTTTAATTCCTACAGAGTAATTAACTATCTTAGTCTAAAAAGGACTACTTGGAAAAGCCTCTCAGCTTCCCAAAGTCTCCTCATGTCTGACAGTAAGATTTGAGACAAATTTGAACAGAATTAACACCTATGCAACTCTGCTTCTATGAGGCAACATCACAAGCCCTGTGGTGGCACAATCTGTGATCTCTTGTTCTACAGGGAATCAGAGCAGTCAGCTGAAGTGTCCAGAGTCAGATTTCACAGCAGCATTTCTTAAGCATGTTCAGACAGTGGAACACCGAATACTCATACACACATACCGAGACACCTTCCAGCAAGAACTCGAGGTTCCAATACACTTCATCATTAAGGTTCAGCTCATTCACATGAGCTGAAGCAGGGACTTCACAGCAGAGAATATTAAAAAAAATTTAAAATCCCCACAAACAAAAATACTAGCAACAAGACAAAAAAGTCATCCTAAAGACCAATGCATTATCTGTCCACTTAAAGAGTTTTACTCTACTGACCAGACAAATACTACACAAATATACAACAAAAAAAAAGACAGCATCTGGCAGTTTACAAGCCTTTTGATGAAGGAAGAAAGGTTTGTAACTTGATTCTAATTGAAAACACTATAGAACATTGCTATAAACACATGTGTAAGGAGATTTTCCATGTTCCATTTTCAGCAGTGCATAGCCAAATCACAAGCTATGTAATATCAGCCTAACACCTGCTGAATAATACAAACCATTAAAACAAGTAATCATTTTCATAAGAGTGTTTTGGAAGTAGTAGTTCTTTGAGCAAATTATGTGAGGCCTAAATACAAGTCCCCTTATAGCAGTCCTCATAACTGCAATGCAGACTGATAACCAACCACCTTTTCTGCCCATTATATGCATCACGGTCACATTTCGACCAAACTGTGTTGCCTTAAAACACATGTTCTAGAAAGGCTTGCAGTGCTAAAAGCTTTGTGTCCGATTTCACTGCACCAGGATGCAGGGGGAGAATAGGAAGAAAGTGCACATGTGTGCATTCAAAGTGGGTAAAAGAACACAGTTCTTGTGTCTGCTGTTAATGCAGAACATTAGAAGAGTTCCTGCTTTCCTGCAACTCTTCTCTGCACTCCAGTTCTTTGAGGCAGAGCAGTGTCCCATTTTAACTTAGATCACTCAGTGCTGAGCTCCTCAAATGGAGGACAGCTAGAGTTTAGTCCAAACTCTAAGAGGTTTAAGAGTTTAAAAGAAACTAAGTACAAAGAAAAAAAAAATGAACCCAGAAACTGTTTATGGGAACATTCATCTGGCAGAGTAAGACTAAGCCAGGCAGTCGCTTGTTCAGACTGTCCAATGACTAGAAGGCAGCGTACACAGGAAAGTGTAAACTGCCTGTGATCTGTGAATTATGCTTTTTAAAAATGAAACACTATGTATTAATGAAAAACACTTCTATAGCAAGAAGAAAAATATTTCTATTTTTCTTAAAGCTGAATTTATTTTTTTTTTAGCCCAACTACTTTAGCTTTGATATTTGACAGGCATTGTGCCTTGTCCCATGGCTACTCAGCTGACCTGTATTTAATCCATCTTTCTAGCTTTTAAAAGGCAGTACAGGTTACTGACTTTTATCCTACACATTATCCCACCCTACCTGACAGGGGCTGCTGGTTCTAAACAGAAAAAAATGACTCCTTATCATAATTATGCCTGTTCATGTGTATGAAAATAGCCTAGTCAATTTAAGAACTGCATAGAGGAAGCTAATGAGCATGGCTACAACAAAAATAAGCAGCAATCCTCAGAGAAAGCTTTGCCATTCGGCTCTGTAGCATGTGTAGTATTTAATTTCCTGGCAGTAAATGCTGCTAAAATGCTAAGTTTTAAACACAGTCTGCAAATTCAGGATACAAGCACTGCAGCAGACAGAAGTTTAAGCCCATAATACTCAACTCTTCAGGAAGTTGTCTTAACTTCCAAGTTCACTATGGCACCTTATAAGAAGCAATGGCTCTAATACTTCTGCTTCAGAGCCAAACAGGACACCACAGCCCTTCCTTTCAAGGCTGATGTCCCTCACAGAAGTTAACATTTATCTAGGAAAACAAACACACTAAAGAGTTGGGTTTCTATTTTAATGTCTTTTAATAGTCAATGCAGGATTCAAACCATTTCAGTCAATTCTTTCTCACGGGATAGAAAGAAACAAAATTTGACTTTGGAGAACTGCCTTTAACTTTCTGGCACATGTTCCACATCAAGTAGGTGGTTGAGGGCTTGTTTGGGGTTTTTATTTATTTATTTTTAATTAAGCTCACTCCCTATAGCTGTGTGCAAAGTGTACCTATGCAGTGAAAAAAAGTGTACCTATTTGTGAAAACACAGCAGACTGAGCATCTGAACTTCTGCAGTAACTGCAGCTCAGTGTCTTAAAACTGGCCTTGCTAATTAAGTTGAGCCAAATTCTGTGCTCATAATGAGCCTCCCCAAGACCAAGGTGGTTACATCAGAAGACAGAAACCAACTCTTGCCAAGTAACACACTCAAAATGGTATAGAAAATACAGAGTGAAGTCAAATGAAGACAGCTTCATGCTTCTGTGAGTGGCACTATAAACTCTTTACAGATTAGTACAGTATTATGAAAACAGGAAACACACAAGCCTTTGGTTGTCAGGCTCCTAATACACAGGAAAAAGTAACATAAATTAACTTATGCCACAACATATTTATAATTTCTGTACAGTCCTGAGATATCCAAGTTAGCAGAAAAAAATAAACACAAACTAATCCAAAGTAGATGCAATTAATTTTTCAGTATAAAACAACAACAACAAAATTGTTGTCAAAATTCCAGTTTAAATGCTTTTGGGCTTATATTGAAATTGTAATAGATAAATTTGAACCAGAATAACTGGCAGAGGATGAAGTGACAGAATTCTACATAAAGCATGTTTTTAGCACTTGTAAGACAGTAACACAGCATTCCAGTTTTGAGTGTCCTTTTGGGGCAGAGGCTTTACAGGAACAGTTTGCTTTGATACAGTCTGCGTTCACTCAAACCAAGACATGGGCTGTAGTATTTGGTACCCTTATAAAGCATCTACAATCAGCCAGTACTCTTTCCCATTTACAAGATTGAACTGGGGGAAATAAAAAAAAAATATCAGATGAGCTGTAGTTATTGGAGAAATGTATAAGAGCTATCAACAAGATATCTATCATGCCCTCCATATGAACAACAGAATTAATGACCACAAGGCATTACCTTCTCTACTGCTGTTCCTCTTCAGCAAACCTAGCAAATAGAGGAGACTGCTCATTTAGATCTGCTCCACTAACCAGCTGCCCAGAACTAGAATGAACATAAGCAGGAACTTGGGTGGTGCATAAGCAAACATTTTGTCACTTATGTATATTTCACATAACTGAAACTAATTGTGAACATTATTCAGTCGCACAACAGTTCAAGAATTGAGAGCTAAGCAGAATAAAAGCTTAAAAAAAAACTAAGAAATACAAACAAATTTCAACAGGAAAAACAATCAGTGAGAGCATATTACTTCTTAATAAAGGACTTTTACAGATGCAAGTGTTCTATTAAAGTTATACTGGAGAGATAACATGTGAAAACACTTGTAATAACACCTCCACAAAGGCAAATCATTGCCTTTTGCTTAAGGCTTTAAGCTGTGTCTTACAAGATCCAGATTCTAGAAAGGCTATGCCAGAGGCCTGTTCTTTGAGGCTGACCAGATTCCTGCACTCTGATAGGGTTACAAACTCCCACTTATTTTACAGTTAATCAAGATTTTTAAAAGAAAAACAAACCAACCAACATTAAGTTCCAGTATTAGAGGCATAAACACCATAGATCTGCAATTAAACAAAACCAAACCCCTCCCGTAAGTTACACACTACAAATGCAAACTCCAGTTAGTTTTGCTAGTTCACAGTGACACTTTGCCATCAGAACTTTAGCATAAAGACAGAAACTGAATAAGCATACTAGTAGGATTTAACCTATAGGTACTTAAAACTTCATTCTTGGAACATTCAAGTTTACAATAATAGAAAGACTGACCTGGGCCCAAGATACCAGCAGAGGCACTGGGAAAAGAGATGATCTCTTCCAAATCAGTAAAAGTTACAGAACTTCACAGGGGACCTACTGGTTTATGACAAGTAACAGGTACACCTGCCTCAAACATCCTTCACTCAAAACATTACCAACTGCCTGGGGGAGTTTCTGGAAACCTGTGATTGCAAACTCCTGCAGGCAGTTTGCAAATTCTCAGGTGGAGA
Organism: Megaceryle maxima; assembly: GCA_024605025.1. NCBI lineage: Eukaryota > Metazoa > Chordata > Aves > Coraciiformes > Cerylidae > Megaceryle > Megaceryle maxima. The sequence continues at coordinate 101,106 of JANHGN010018479.1, forward strand.
ATTAGAATGAATAGCTTAAGTATATTTAGCTTCCTGGTTTTTGTTTTGCTTGATTTGCACTTTGCTCTCCTCCTTGTATGTTGTCCATCTCTTGCACAACCAAAGTAACATTACTGTAATTGAAGATACACATTTAATCATTATTTGTACTTCAAACTTTTCTATTCTGTTTCAGCCATATGTTTTCATTTGATCTAAGAAACTGAATTCAACTCTAGAAGCTCCATTTAAGGTTCCAGATTACTGCAAATAAAAATAATCCTGAACTTATTTTCCATTTAGCCACTCTTAAGCAGAAGTGTCCAGAAGTGCTCTGTGTCAGTTCATCTTAAATCACACACTTTAAGCTGATGCAACTTTCCCAGTCAGTCAGTGCTGCACCCAAGAGTCTCAGCACCTTTTCTCAAGGAAGAGCAAGTGTACAACCCTGGGCCACTTTGCATCAGCAGCCAGACACAAAAACACAGCAAAGCTTAGTGTGAAGCTTAATGAATTACAGGGGATTCTAGTAAGATTCAGCCTAAGGAAATATGAGTACATAGAGAAAAGGAAACGGAAGACTACAGAAGGGAGCAGTGAGAAATTAAAAGCCAGGAACAGTACAACATGGCTTTGTGGGACAGCAAAGCTCACCCTTTGGAAGCCTCCGCTTCACTGATAGCAGCAACTTTGGTTTTGTTTACAAATTTTATAAAGAATAAGTGAGATGTCCCTGAAAATTAAACAAGACAGTTGCAAGTTAACCTACATAAACTGGGGAAGGTTAAGTTAAAGCAAGACACCTGTTGGGTTTGGTTTGTTGATTTTTTTGTTTGTTTGGGAGCCTTCAAGTGAACAGGATATTCTCCTTTTCTAGGGTTACACATCTGAGAAAAGGTATTTTATCTGGAAAATTAAATACCAAATACATGCTTTTTTTACTATAAAACCATCTCGTCAGAGTGAATGCAATGAAGTTTTCCTGGGTAATCGTGCTCAACAATTATTTTCTTTGGAGGATTTACACCTAAACACCATTTTATTAAGAACCATGCTATTTGCAATCATTAACTCAACAGCTTCAGATACTCTGATGAATCATTTTAATTTCTTCAGACTAGACTTCATACTTTATAATGCCATCAGACTGCAAACAAGAGGACCCATACTTGACACTCCGTATTTCTGAAGGGACTTAACACACGTTAAGGCAGGAAGTTTTACTCAGCAACCAGAAGCATGACCTCAGGGCACAGTAGTCCCCTTGTGCAACAGATACGTTAGCTAGAGGGCAAATAACAGATTTCCCTGAAGCTGATTTAGTTTTATTATACAGTGTAGTCCTAATAAAATTCATATCAACAGCTACAGACTTCCACAACCAGCTCTATTGGTAAGAAGTACTTTGTTCTTTGTATTACACATATGTCCACACAAGAGCTATTCTGGGTCAGAGAAACAGTGATGACACAAGCAAGTGTCCTAGTATAGGAAACACTTGGAGTTAAAGTCCTGGAGCCTCACTAGAGCAGTCAGGTTCAGTATAGTTAAGGAATCTCTTTCAAACAGGTGCAGGATGGGCAAGACAGAGCTGTCTGTGTTACATAAAACTTTCCCATCAGCATCTCTTAAGGTCTTCAGCATCTGCTGGGACAGTGGTGCCTGGATGCCTGACATTCAGAGTCTCAGCAGCATCTTCGGGGACAGTGGTGTCCATGGTACAAACAGTTCTCCCAGCAGCCAAGAGATCTCTGGAGACAGTGGACCTAGTGTTATATTAATCTTCCCAGCATCTGTTCTGACTGCTGCAATACCATATCCATACTAAATAAAATGTCACAGCATCTGTATTGTCCACTCCCTACAAATAGTATCAAAGAACACTGTAAACCAACGGCCCATGTAAATTAGAAACAAATCCAAACAGAAGATCCTTGCAAATTTGTTACAAATATTTGCATCATCAAAGTCCTTTTCTATACTAGGAGATGTAACTGTAGTGAGCCACAAACCCCTTCTTTTACATTCCCTGGTCCTTAAGAAAAACTACTCATTATTTAAAACCATCACTTGCTTCACTGCTTTATTTCTCCTGGTTGTTAAAAAAAAAATAAAAAAAAAATCAAGACACTACTTTCTAGTCTTCATACTTTTCTTTGGTATACTTAATACCCCATTAATAAATTATTTTTCCATTCTAAAACAAACCAGAGAATTCTTGAAATTGAGTCTCTTATTCAGCTCTCCAAGAGACAGGGAGGTACGTGTGTAGGTTGTGGGATTTGTGTGTTGATAAAGAAGTAGGAAGTTTTTCACAATACTGCATCCCTAATATAATACTCCTTATGTCTACTTAGAACATTAAGCTTTGAACTTAGAAGAATACTAGTTTATGAAAACAGGACTGTAAAACTCTAAAGTTCCATGTGGATTACAGTATTACAATTGCAAGATGCTTTTATGATCCAGAAAAAAAAAAGTTTATGCTCAACAACATGTAAACCACAGCTCAATATTTAAAATTCAGGGGTACATAAAATCATCCTAGATTCAGATTACCACCCTAAGAGTAGAAAAATAAAGTAAAATTTAAAAAAATCATCTTTGCTCTTCAAGTTCTCATTTATCCATTGTATAAATGATTTCTGTGTTGTCCTTGAAATGAAATCTCATTAGGGGCCTTTACATCCTATTGTCACCACCTTGTAATTTCACCAAAGTTTCCCTTTGGTTTGTCCAAATACCCCTTGTGACTGCACCTACTACACAGGGTACACTTGAATATTTTTCTGAAGGACAGAGACACAAACATATGTTTCTATAAAATCAGACATGGAGTATAAATTTTTACTGAAGAACAACATAAATCTTATCCAAAAGCAAATAAAAAAAGCAAGCACATTGACCTCTCATAAATTAAGCCCTAGATCATTTGAATTAGGGTACAATAAATAACTTATTGGTTTCGTGGAGAAAAAGTATCCAAGGCTACACAGCTTCGCAAAACCTCGCCTAACAAACAGTAATACACATAAGCAATTAAATTAAATATACTAAAAAAGCAATTAGGTTACATTTATGAAATGGTTTGCCTAACAAACTAAAGTGAAACTTGCCAAAACTTCAGTAAGGCCTGCTGTCTCAGAAAATACTGTACACCTGCCCATTTTATGCTAATACCTCTAAGGAACCATTCACCTATATAATTAGCTGTGTATAAATTAAGAGCTGTTAAGTGGTTTGAGGACTGGTAGATATTTGATTTTGAAGACTTAAAGGAAATAAGCTTACAAATGGATTAAACTGAACAGCTAGCTTACAATGTACTCTAGGAATTTTATTATCTTGACAGAAGATTATGCATTAAATACTTTCACAGGAATTTTGAGCTGTATTTAAGCCAGAAACCATGCAATATTAATAGAAATATACTCTGCCACTAAGTCGAGAAGTTTAGTTTAGCTGCACCTCAGGAAATCAAAGACTGCCTTCAACAGAGCAGATATACAGCAACAACAGAAAAAAAAAAAAAAAGGAGAGGAAACCCTACAGCAACGCACCTTTACAACCCCAATATGATCCTTACAGTACATCTTTATCTACCCGAGCTGAAGCCAGGCATTTTTAACTCCGTCCCTGTTCAGCTAGGTACGTGGTGCTGCTCCAAGTGGTACGCACACATCGCCCACACAGAGTACATCAAATTTCACTAGCAAACTAAGTATATTCCACGCATTACATATTTGCAAGAGAAACAAACATAGCGGGTGCCCTCCTTAAGTAGAGGGGCCTCTTCAAGAGGCAAAGTAAGACTATTTTACAAGTAAAACATCCATACTCCAGAAATGGAAGAGACCGCAAACGCTAGATTGCTCTTCCCCGTCTCTGCCAATTCCCACGTAGGGGTCTTCCATGAACGAGCTTCTCTTAGGTGCGTATCTGCGGCATGCCATGCTTTCAATCCACCTGTGCCCTTCCCCACTTACCTATTCCGCTGTATATGCAAAAGCTTGCACTGCTGGTTCCTCCTCTAAAAGCAGCTGAAGTCTTTTTTGGAGCCTCAGGGCTCTTGGGTTTGGGCTTTGCAGTTCCTTCTGGCCAGACACTCCCACCAGTGAGGTAGCAGCATGCAGAAGCAGCTAGAAAGTTTGCCACAATCTCTACCTTCCCCTGCAATTTGCTCCTCTCACAGCCTCTCTCAGACTTCTTCCTGGCGAAAGGGACTGGCTTTAAGGGCGTCAGCGAAGGCGACACTTCTCTGCGAGGTTTCCTGCTCCCAGCGGCACCTCAGCAGTGCCGCAGCTGGAAACGCTTCCCCGCTGGAGGGCGGCTCCGGGGCGGGGGGCGCCGGGGGCAGCGCTGGCTCGGGGCTGCCGCCGTGTTTACCGCGAGTCTCATGCTCGCCGCGAGAGCCACAGTCCGCCCTGACATCATTCATTCTCTTACACACGCACCCGCCCACTCCATTTCCAAACAGTGACTCACCCCGGCGCTGCTGCTATTCAGAGGCAGGGCTAGAAAAACCGGCAGAACCTCTACGGAGCTCCCGCCCGCCGCTAAAGGTGGCGGGTGGCTGGTGCCGGCGCGGCCCGGCCCCGCCCGCTCCGCTCCCCC